>UELX01002098.1:0-34737 GCA_900480035.1 Eupelmus urozonus
AGGAATTGCACATTACTTTCTTGGTGCAAAGGATAAACATTTTTTCTTCGTTCTAACAGTCACAGAGCAACTTATGCTTTTAGCTTAATATTGTGCGACATTATATGCCAATGTCTTAACTACGCCATCATTATATCATAACGTAGTTTTCATTTTTATATTTACGAAAATTTTATCGTAAATAAATACATTTCATTCTTTGATTTGTTACAATCTACGGTTATTATTATGTACTGCAAACTACGGATGAAAAATTATACATTACATAGATGTATCTATTACGCTTTATTTGTTTAAATAGATATTATAAATATCTTTGGATGACTTATTCGCTCTGTTTTTTATTCAAACTACGATTTTTCAAAATATTCTACCTACATTCTTTCGCTGTTATCTTTCGTTTCATCTATTCCTGATAATGTAAGGCCTTTTACTTGCATAAAACAGTTAACTCGATTATCAGTGATTCCACCAACCCATTAGATTTCAGCTAGGCTTTTTACATAATGTGAAATTAAAAACCTTAGTATTTTTAAAGAAATAGTAAAAAAAAATACTAAAAAAATTTTATGCTAAAAGTTTTTACAATTAATTAATGTTATGAATTATAAAAAAAATCGTTTGAAAATTAATATTTCTATAAGAAAAAATTATTTAAGAAAAATTTATAAACAGAAAAAAAAAGTCATTGCAATCGCCTACATTATTGCAATCAATTTAGTACGCTTCTTCAAAGAGCACAATCGTAATAATTTCCAAGCAAACGACTTCATGTTCTTTCATCAAATCGCGTTATAATTTGCAAGTTGATATTCTGAACGCTTGCCGAATCACGGAGGGATGCAAAGCACGGGTTTCTTATAGCATAACCTGCCATATTTTACCTCGCCTGTTCCTCAAAACTCGAGTCAGATATGAGATTTTTGTCTTCGCAATGACTTCCAGAGTGACATCTTCATCTGAAAAAATAACAATTTACAACGTTTGTTAGATTAATTGAATTCCGTTAAAAATTAAATATAATTACTATCGAACTATTAAGCATTTTCTAATATAGGTTGACTTTGTATTAATTTTATTTTAAATTCCGAGTTTTTCGTACGTTTACCTTCTAGTTAAACAGCTTAAACTCACTGGTAACTGATCAGTTGACGGAATATGTCCAGCGACAGTTTCTGATAAAGTGTACCACTGTGCTACAGGTTTCCGAGGGTTATCGAGCATATCCAGCCAATGATCTCTTCCCGTTCCAAGAAAACTTGCTCCAATTGCAGTACAGCCCAACAACTCATTTGATCCAATTCTTTAATGAAAAAAAAATCATCTATGTGTATTTATATTTATTACTACAATATAAAAATTTTAATTTACTCTTAATATTCAAATTTATACTTTATTTTTTGCACTGATGGATTTATTCAATATTTGTAAAGTTTGTATTATCGACAACAACTATTTTGAAAGAAGTAATTTTCAAAAAAATATCTATAAATCAATCTATTTCTTTACCTATCATAATCGATCACTTTGACGATAAGGCTGACATCTTCTACATTTTCCTGCGGCACGTCAAACACTAACGCTTCATTATAAACGGGATTTAGACAACCCTTTTTCACGCTCGTCTTTTTTTTCTTTATCCTTTTGCCTTGGCACAGTAGATACACTTTAACATAAGGATCTGCAAAACAGGATTTTATGTAATTGTACAATCAAGAATTATTTCATGGATCTCTAAATTAATATGAAGAGTAATTATTTACCTGATGATCCTGTAATATCCATTTTCTTGAGATTTCTAGCTTTGACTACTGTAAGAGTCAATCGTCCAGCAGTTGGTAAGTAGCAAAGAGACATCATTAATTCACCCAGATCAACTCTATCCTATAAAATATTTAATTCGTTAAAAATTAATAATTTTGTTGATAGTAAAAAATTTAAAAACAACTAATGGTTTTATTATCTCATTTTATTGTTTCGATATTTCGGTTACCATATAAGTGATCCTTTTTAACATTTAAAACAAATGTTTTATTTGAAATTCATTCAACCTTACAAGTTAAAGCTAGTGCACAATAAATTTCTTACTTTTGAAAATTAGATTTAAAAGGATAAAATACTAGACTATAATATCTACATTGCAAACAAATTTTTTAAACAGCATTTTACTAATACTCAAGAGTTATAATCATATCAAAAGGATTCGAATGCTGTATACTTATAAGTGTATTAACGCAAGTGAAGCTTTTATACGTCTTTCGCCTATTTCATCTCTTACATAAATCCCAAAATATAAATAATGCACCTAGCTATGACCGATCTTTTACAATTTTATTTGAAAACAATCATTTTTGCGTTGTTTTAATTTTAAATATACTCTCTAAAAGTTTAGGAGTATCTATGTCAAAATTTACTCGTGAGTAAAGTGTAGTCCTCATAAGGAGTAAATTTCTTAATTTTCTAAAATTCACCCTTTTTAAATGTTAAATTTTAAAATTTTCTTATAAAAATTAATAAATCTATTCCTTATAAAGAGAAAATTTCATAAAATCAAATAATTTGCTTGTTATAAAACATAAAACATAAATTTATTAATTTATCAATTTAATTTTTAGGATAAGTAAATTTTGATAAGGCTTATATTCTGCCATGGATTCATTTCTTTATTTTTGACAGTAATTATTTAAATTAAGTGTCTTGTATTGACGATTCACAAGGTTAATATATTATTGCTAAGAATAAAAAATATTTCTGATAAAACTTTCATTATATGTTTCTGTATCTAATAATAATATATTTTAAAAATAAAAAGGTTAGACACAAAAACCATAAGCTGTTTTTAAACTTCAATTATTAAAAGAAGACTATGTTATTTTAACCAATAAAAAATATATTTAAATTACTAACAATCGAAATCATTCCAATCTTTTATAAAGATGACAATCTATTCTCTATAAGATTTCTTAATTAATCTAATCTCTATTAGATTTCTTAATTCTGATTTCTCTATTGATTTCTTAATTTGAAAACTTAAAATGGATTTTATTTTAGTATTTCAATCTTATAAGCAGTAATATTATAAGCTGTGTTGATTGCTTTATAATTTGCTTTACATAAATATTTTTATTATTATTATACAAAATAGAAGAAAGAGCAATAACTTTACGTACCTGTGTGGTACACATAATGTCCATAGTATATTCGATGTCATGCTCAAAATCAGTGCAATCTGCAAGATCCCTCAAAACTACTTGCCCAATCAAGTCATGACGTGAGAAACGATCGAAATCATACACCGAAAATTGTAAGTACCTCTCTTGCAAGTCTTCATATGAAACACTAGAAAATACAATTACAAACATGTGATTGCCAAGCGCATTCAAACTAGCTTATTATATTGAGTTTGATAAAACTATACCTGAAGATGAAGGTTTCGTTGAAAATAGGATTCAAGTTTTTTCTATGTACTTTTGTCTGATATTTCTTCTTTCGATCAGGAAGAAGGTAGATCTTTACGTAAGGATCGCTGCTCCCAGTAACATCCTTAACTGGCAACTCTCGAGCTTCCAAAACCTACAAAAAGATAGATCATCATAATTAAAAATTTTATTATTCTTCAAGGTTTCTGCACAAATCAATATTAATACATCAAAACTTATTACTATATTAACAAAATATAGAATAGTATAATCTTTCAACTAGAAACTCTGTAAGTAGACGATCGACTCACTTTGAACGCACCGAAAAACGTAACAGATAATTTGCAAGTAAATCGGGAACGTGCTTTGACAGTGTACGTTCATACATTCTAATAGCATTAATTATGGATTGGCTAATCTGCAAGCTGGCATCGTAATACGCGGGGCTGGGGGTGTGTGAGCTGCGGACAGTCATCTTATAGATTAAACTGTCACTGCCAGGCTTTTGCCTATATACACACGGTGCGTACCGTGACAGCTACTGAGCTTTTAACTGATTCATTATTGTTATGTAAAGCCAATGATTCGTATTTTCTTATATTATAAGTATAGGTAGGATTAAAATAGTTAATAATTTTAAAATGATACTTTGTAAATGTTTTCTTTATCAAAGGAATTTTTTTGATAGGTATTGAACAGTTATCCCAATATTACAAAATTTAAATAAATTAGTATTTAAAGATAACTAATTTTTCAATTTAAATGTATTTAGATTTATGAGAAATTTTTATTTTTTTAAAGACTCATAGATAGACCTTACAGTCATATTTTTAAACATAATGCTAGCTAGCTAGCTTATTACGTTAAATTTTGAAATAAAAAAATTATGATTTCTTCAATAAAGGATAGTAAAATTTTTATTTAAACATTAATAAATTTGTGTTTTTAAGCTTGATATAGTAACTTTTACGAAATTCATCTAGAAAAAATGACAAATTAAAGAGATGGCAATAATGAAAAAAATTTTACCATACTTTGCATTTTAAGCCAATTAGCAGATTTTTCATATATATTTTTTTACAGTTTATAATTTATAAACACATGCATGATTGTATCTCATAAAGCCCATATTTTAAATGCAATCTCTGTTTAACTAATTTAATTTGTTATCCTCAGATGTTAAAAAAGTCTCATTTTTCATATACAAAAGTAAAGTAGAAAAATCACCTATTTTCAGCACGATTAATAAAAGTTAAAAAAATATCTTTTCTTTCTTCTTAAAAATTATATAATTATAAAATTAATAATTATTAGTAATACAATAAAACAATATATATTTGTGTTTAAAAATTATTATAATTAGTTTTATAATTTAATAAATGTTAATATTTTTATTGATATTTGATTAAAATTATTTATTACTTTAAGATACTGAAATTAAAGAAACTGTAATGTAGAGAACTGTTCTATTTCATGAATCGCTTTTTAGATAGGCCAAAAAATCATCATTCATATTCTGTAAAAGTAATTCTTTTTTATCTAAATTTGGAAAACATAATTTTAAGGTTTAATAAAGAATTAGTAAAATAAAATAGTCCATTTTGAAATTTTAATATCGAGTTAAATGATGAAAAGTTATAGTCAAAAACTAATCTGTAGAAAGCTTCTTTTTACTTCGAAAAATATTAAATGAATGTTAATGAAATATTTTTTATTTTCTTGGAATATATATTATTTTAAAACCGATTACAAATTTTCACTCAAATGAAACTTAATAAGATAGTAAAAATAATAATCATAGTAATAATCTTTTTTAATAATTAAAAAGCTTGTAATATTTGAATTTAGTATTTGAATTTAGTATTTTCAAAGTAAAGTTTTCTGCTGCCCAAATGTATTACAAAATTTTTTCGTTTTGGCGAGCTTTTAAAAAATACCTGCATGCGCATCAAGTACTAATAAAAACCTTGACATGATGACTTGCAGTGCATATAGGCCGAATATAGGCCGGAATCGCGTAAGTGCACATAAACATAATACATAGCCTAGAAATGTCGCAAAACCGGAAGCCATCGGCTCAGTTAACTCGTGGACTCTGCGAGGATGGCAATTATAAGCGTGGGTGAGCTTGATTAAAGTTGCGCCGTTCTACAGTAAATGTGGCACATCGATTTACTTATGAGGCTATTTTAACCAGAGAACCATTGTCTCGCCTTATGTAGAAAAAGCTATATATCAGTTATGTAAAAATAAAATATAAACAAATTTCCTTTAATTTCTAAAGCCTGATGATGAAGTTTATACCAATTTATTAATATTAAAAATATATAAAAATAAATGTTTGAAAACTTAACCACATGTGCCAATTAATGCCTGCACTATTTAACTGAATAAAAAAATTTCTACGAGCTACAACAAAATCGATGTGAAACAAATACATAAACGCAGGGGATCAGATACGAGCAATTTCAGCTCTATTCAGCCGGCAGTGAACGCGTATCAAGCACTGGCACAAGGGATTCAAAGTAGTATTCATAGCTCACGCGTGAATCCCACCTTTGCAATACCATCACTCAAACTCATGCATATGCACACGCATATGTACATACGTGTTGATAATATTCTTTTCGCAACACCTTGGGTAAAAGTACTACATTATCCCCCGGCGCCGGAAATTGAATATGGCACTTTTACCGTAGGTGTTGCAAAAAATAGCATATGCAACTCGGGAGGTAAAATGACGTAGCACGTGTTTACCAATTACAGGTACTATAGACTATATATCTGTGAGTATGTATATGTGAGTATGTACGTGCGTAATCACCCTCCCATATATAACGTTTATTAAAAATTCAAAAGGTGATATATCGCGCCTGTTGATTCCGTCAGATACTGTGCATCAGTCTCATTTAGCACAATATGATTTCAAAATTATGAGAGGACCCTGGCGCTACTTTTTTGCGATCTCTGATTGCAGCATTTACATTTAATCAATCTTTACAAGTTTCGATATTTTACTTTAATTCTTCCTGAGAAAGCTTTTTGAGAATCTACCGGATATCTCTGTCTTGATCTGAATTTTTGTTGAAGCCCAAAAAGTAATTATTTTTACGAAAAGAGAAAAGTTGTCCCTACTAGATTTAAAAACGAGCAAACGATTGTGTTCTATGCAAAAATTAATAAAAATTAAAATTTTCAAAGTGGTAATTTTCGTATAGAACACAATCGTTTGCTCGTTTTTAAATTTAGTAGGGACAACTTCTTTTTTTTTGTAAAAATAATTACTTTTCGCTTTACAGCGAAAATTCTGATTAGACAAGGTTATAGATATCTAGAGAATTTTTAATAGCGAAAAAACCTGTTATAAACATGTTTGTAAATATTTATTGTCAAAATATACTATTTTTATTTATTTTCTACAACTATGTGACTATTTTTAATGTTCAAAAGCTGCTTTTTTGTTACAAATAGCGGTAAAAATACACTGAGAAAAGAATCTTTTTCAAAACTCAAAATACTAATTAGTAGAACAGCTACAGACTGTAAACACAAAAATTATTATACTTTTAAAGAAATTTTATAAGATGTATTATAATTATTTCTACGGACGTAGTAAAATTTCCTATGAAATATACAGTAATTTTTTGCCTTTTTACATTCAATGGCAGCTTTACTAACAAGTATTGTAATTTTTTCAAAAATTTTGTTCTCATTTTATTTAGGTATTTTCCTTACAATGTCTACTATTTCAACAGCATACCACAAAATTGATAATAATTAACAAATTTGGATATTCTTCTAGCGTAAAATAAGGACTAGTGTTAAATGTATAAATATTTGATGTTCAAAACATCGATTATTAAGTATTAAAATTGTAAAATCTTCTAGCATGATTTTGAAGGGAGGATTCGACGATTAGAAAACTTGTTATTTGTTATTTGTTGTTATTGGAGCGCAATAAAAATTTTAGTAACTCAAAAATTTAAATTGCGTAATTTATAATTTAGAATTAAACAAATAGTTATAATAATTTAGTAGTATTGCAGTAGTAATAAAGATTCTTATAGTGGAGTTAATATTAAAATCTATAGCTAACCACAAAGTGTTTCCTAAATAAGAGCTACTTGCGTAACGTCTCTGTATGGAGTGATGCGATTTTGTAGGCGACGGATAAAATTTATTGTAACTTGATGAGATCCAATATTTTAAGATTAGAGTGATCGTTATTTATTTACTAGAAATTTAAATTTTTATACCTTAGAATATGCATATTAACATGACCTATTTAATTTTATCAGAAAGATTATATTTTTCATAAATTAAGTAATGGAAATAAATATTGCGAATAAATATTTTTCGGATGTTCACTTTATAGGCTTTAAATAGTTAAAATAGTCGACTTCTAATAACATAAAATAAAGAAATTATATATTTGCACTGTCAAACTGAACAAAATTCATTACTAGCCCACAATCACACACCGGACTACACCCCCCGTGTTGACTCGTTAATTTGACTCCTAAGCACATTTTCAACTCATCGCTAACTTTGTCCTCCATGCAAGTCAGTCGATAGGCCTCAGAGTAATTGGCTTACCTTCACTACAAGACCCTCAATCTCTTTGTCGTAGCGCAGGGCAAAGTGAAGCTTTCCAGCACTCTCCATTTCCCCGGTACTTGAACTTTCGGTACTCTCCTGACGGGTAAGATCCTTTTTGTAGAGCTCCGGCTGGAAGTACGACGATCGTTAATGAAGTACAAAATGTTCGCTTGCGTAAGTGCACGTAAGATTATGTGTGTTTTTTAATTCAACTATTAACTTTAACACGAACTGATAAGTAAATGTGTGGTTTGTGATGATTACAGCTTAGCTTTTCGTTTTGGAAATATAATTTGGCCGAAATAATAGTAAATAATTTAAAAATGCTTTTAACAAAGAGCTTGCAATAGCCATTTGGGGAGTAAATATAATGAAGGTGTACTTTGTCTGAAGAGAATTTATAAAAAATAAAAAATAAGATTTAAAGACAGATTTTGCCATGTGAAATAAATGCAAAATAATTAATTAAATTATATTAAATTTTATAAATAACTTATTAGAACTAACCTAAGAATAAACGGTTTAATAAATCTGTTAAATAAATAATTAAATGAGTTGTCAAACAATCGACACTCTACTTGTATGTGAAACGCCAAGTAAAAAAGCAAAAAGTCGTTCATTTTAATTTTTTCATTCAAGTAAAAATTTTATGTTCGTCTATTATTGTCAGTTTAAACATCAGAAAGATCAAACCGTAAATTGTTTTAATGCACTTTCAACTTCCATGACAAGATTAAAATAATTCTGTCAAAATATTGAATATTTATTGTTTTTCTCTTCAACATAGTAAGATGTAAAGTAGACTATTGATTCTACCCACCCTCCATAAAAAGTTGCATAGAATTCAAATTTATATATTTAAAATATTAAATGTATTGAAAATTAATTTTTTAACGATAAAGAAGTCATCTTCATTCTCTAAAGATAAAAATAATGTTTATACTAACTGTTAAACTTTTATATGAAACTTACTTTGATAAGGCCAAGTCGTGAGTCGCTACGATTCTCTAGACTACAAATGCTAAATTTGATATTAGGCAAGTCGAGTCGGTGCGATAGCTGACGTTGGAAACTTTGATGTCTCATGGGTACGATGGGTAGTGTTGTTTGTCGCAGAACCTAAAATTTATAATAAACAAATGAAATAAAATGAAATTTTCAAAATTGTTTAGTTCTTATAATAATATTTTGATTTGTTATACAGATACCATAAATAAACTTATCTCTTTAATTAAATATAAAGGTTGTAAAACTAGATTATGAATTTCCAACTTTTGCAATAAGCGTTTGAGATTAAAAAGTTACGAATTACTATTAACTATAGTACTAATATACCATGGTGCTAATTCTATCTAATAAGATACGGTACATACTTTACATTATCTGTAAAGTGCTATATTGTTACTATTTAAATTTAGTGCATACTTTTAATTGTTTAAACAAAATACAAATTTCAATAATTATGTGAAATAAATTAAATGTCACAATATTATCGTTAAACTACAAACAAAACATTAAGTAATACAGAAATCAAATAAAGGAAGAAAGAAAATTATTATGAAAATTCAGGTACAAACTATTAAAATATATAGTTAAAAACAATTATTTATATTTTTTTAAATCTTGCTGGTAAAAATTAGCTATAACAGTTTTTTTAAATTATCAAATGTTATTGAAGATATTCCACGGGTAATAACAGTTATTAATAGCTATTAATATTTTACTAAATTATATCTTTATAATTTGTGGTTAAAAAAGGTTTAAATTCTATAAATAAGTTTTGAAAACTGTTACTATGTATCATATCAAATGTTATATTACAATTAGAAACAGTTATTGAGGATTGTTCACAGTTACTTCGTTACTTACCTATATTTACATTTATTTTTTCCATATGGAGAAAAATAAAAAACAGAAAAGTAAAAACCAGAATGTATCGAGAGGCTTTAGTAATTGGAATTTTATTAACTTCAATTAATTGTGTAAAATATTTTTAAAATCTCTGAAAGAGTCTGTTAATTGTTTCATAAAAATAATTGTGTTTTGTTTGAAAACAAGTTTTTACAGATAAAAAGGATATTTGTTATATACTCAAAAAGTTCAATAATTTTTGCATGAGTTGAAGAATATGTCTTATAAAAACACTAAGCAGACTGAGAAGAGACATCAGTATTATTAGATAGCAGTAATAAAAATTTATAAAGAGTACGATTGAAAGGATGCACCACTGGGCTACTCCCACTATATATTTTTGATTATGTTCTTACCCTTAACATCTAATTTCCATTTAATTTTCCTCGAAAAACCGAGGGCCATTTTCTATTATCTCGATTATCCATTACATATTGCTATTGCATAAGTACATACATTACCAAAAACATATTGAAATATCTGGATTATTCAATAAATTTCAAAATTTTCTATAAACCAAAAAAAAAAAGAAATAAAAAAACTAAAGCAAAAAGAATAAAATAAAATAAAAACGAAAAGAAAACATACGAACAACAACGAATCATGCACAGAGAGTTGTCGAATAGGGCCAGGAACCTGTACTTTTTTGCTGTCCTTCTGCTCCTGGACGTACTCGTGAGTGATGGGCTCGGACTGAAGATCGGGTAGCGAGTGACTAATCCTAATGGCGTTCTGCTGCGACAGATCGCCCTCGACGTCATCCTGGCCATCCTGGCGGGCCACCCCCAGCAGCCATTTCCACGTGGCCGAGCACTGGAAGCTCACCGCGGCGAGGAGCACGAGGGCCATGAGGGCCACTCCCGTGCCGATCAGCACCTGATACGGAAAGCTCTCAGGCCACTCGTCCGCTGCAATCGAAAGAGTCGCTTTGTACTTTACTGCGGAAAGTGAAGTTATTAAAAAATTTCAAAACTTATTTTAATGATGCATTGTTTTCCAATATTCGTAAAATAACGTTGTTACAAACTATAATTATTGGAATTTTTTGGAACCTTTTGATGATTGGATGTACAAACTTTTCAATAAGACAAAATTTTTTAAGGTATTATTATCAAATATATTATCAAATGATACACATATATATCAATACTTCATCTGTCTGTTATTTTTACAACAATTCGCTGTTTTTTTAAAGCAATAACCCATATTTCTGAGAATTGTTTTTTTTTACAGCAGAAGAGTTTTGTGAATGAAACTGTTACATGATGAACATGTTCAACTACGAATTTTTCCCGGGCAGCTTACTTTTTTCACTTCTTTGAAGCCATGAACTTTTAAAGTAAAGGTTGAAGCTATAAGGTATATCAAGCTCTTGAAAGTATAAATTTTGTTTCAAAACTTGGCTACATATTTTGTGAGAGGAGATACTTTGTGGAAAAATTTTCTTATGTAATCATAATTTAACGATATGAGAGAACACGACAAATGTTATAAACTTTATGTAGCTTTCTACATATTAAAAGTCCTTTTCCAATTAAAAAAGAATACAATAAGAATCTATCATTTTATTACTAAACATTATATTTTATAATTACAATATTTATTTTTACAAGTAGAACGTCTTATTGCTATATGCAATATAAACACGTAGGATATTAAGTGAAATCATACATTAATTTAAGTTACACAATTTCAGTACGTTGTATGAAATACATTTCTCATTTATCTACTTCTTCATATGAAGTTAAGTAATTAAAAATTTAAACTGTTTAAATATTTTAATAAGTTTTTATTAGTTTTTATTAGTTTTGTTTTATATAAATATACTAATTAGTTCTTAATATTTTCAACTTTATAGAGGATGGAAGTGTTATTTTTGTCGCGGATTCTTACTTTTTATATGTAACAAGTAAAAAAATATTTATATTTTCAATTATGTTCGTAGAAAAATATTATACACGAATTCTGAATAATTTAATATTGATTACCATATAAGCACATTTCCATACATTTAGTTTTAATTTTGACTTTTAATCTTGATTCGTTAACTCAGTAATCTTAATAATTTAATATTTTAATTTAACAGAATTTGTTGTACATTATATAACATTGTTATAAGTAAAAGAATATTTATAATTAAATACAACTATTTCGTACATAAACCATATGCACATACCTAACATACTTAAATTATAATAACTACAAACAGAAGAAAACCCTTAAATTAATAACAAGGTTTTCGTACACACGTCAAAAGTTACACCATCAACCGCCTCGCGTCTCCCGCTCGCTTTGATCAGCGATTTCATTTGGCAAGTTCGTCGCAAACTTTACTATTGCATACACGTGACAAAGCTGCAGAAGCTCGGGCTTTGCTTTGAGATGTTTCCGGGCACGCGTGCGCCCGGCAAAAGGTGCGATAGCTCATAGGATCGCGCGCACAGGGCATTCCGGCACGTGCTAAATTTTTCACGTTTGTTCGTTACGTAACTCAAACATAGACCAGCCGCCGTCACGGAAAGTTCAGGCTGGCCAGCGATGGGGTTTCCGTTGCGCAATGTCGTTTTAAGCACGAGACCCGGTAATTTTTAATTGATGTTTGGCGATAGCGCGGGTCGCGGTCTTTTCATTATTGTCGAGAACTGAGCTTACTGATTTTAATAGCTTGAGAGAAAGGGAGGAGGTGAAAAAAGCAAGACAAAGAGAGAGGAAGGGAGAAATGTTGTTTGAATAATTTTTAGTGCTTGATTATGTGAATTTTTTGTTGATACTAGAGATTTATTAATATTGTAAAAAGTTTAAACATAAAATATATATTTTAAAATCCTTTATCAAAGTGATAAAACAAAGGAACAGATAAGGCAGCGTGTTTATAGTAAGCTACTTGTTTTAAGTTAATTGTTTATGAAGTAGAAGAGTGAAAGGAGCGTATTTGCAATGAACAATATAATATAAACTGCAATTTATCTTATAATTTTATAATAAATTTTAAATAGAAACAATGAGTTACAAATAATGAATTAAAAAGCTTGGATACTATTTCAATGTTTTGATAATGTACTTTTGTCAAAAATATTTTAGTGATTTTTTTCTTTCTTTATTTTTGGAAATCTTATATATATGACTTATATTAAATCTAATTAAAGCACATTTTAAAATATACTTTGTTTAGATTAAATACAACTTATATATAATATTTTCATCAAGGCAATTTCATTATTTTACAGTTTGAACTTTCTGATTGACAGAGAAACTGTTATTCAGCTTATGAGTTTCAAACTTTGGTATTCAAAATTGTAATACAAAGTTGAAGCTTTCATTTTGATTTTCATCTTCTGCCATTATACAGTAGTTACAAAAGAGCCAAAGGAACATGACGGGACTGTTATTCGAATGACTTGAATTCAGATAATTTAAAGTTTTCATATTTTAAAGGAAACGTTTTGAAGTTTTTATTCATAGATTCTGGGTAGGTTTTCACTGCTCAATTGTGAATATTTTTAAATTATTATTCACAAATATACTGAAGCAGGTAACAAAGAAACATTTAATTACCAATTAGAAAATGTAGAAAAAGAAATATTCTATTTGCTTTGTTTAAGAATCTGATACATATTCTGGATCTACTATAAAACAAAGGTAATTAAATGAGACCGTCATTGAATGAATGCTGATTAAAATATTTGAAATAGAAAAATATTTACGTATTTCTATTACTAACTATGGACGAATGTACATACATCAGAGTAATACTGATAAAAGTCTTACATTACAATAAATGAGACTAATAATATTAAAAAAAGAAAAAAAAATTAATAATTGAAAAACAATTAACGGGTAGCTTTTTATTGACCTTTCTTTTGCTTTTCCCGAGGCTTTTTCTAATTATATATTTTTAATTTTTACAGCTTTCGCCCGCAATAATGTTTTTATTATTGAAAATTATTTTTTTCTAAAAGTAGTTATATATATAATTTGGCATATTTTAGAGTAATATATGTTACATTAAATATTATTCCTTTTTGTGTATCTCCATCGATTCATGAAGAGTCATCAAGTTTGACTATTACCGATTATGCACATGATACCGTCTTTTAAGTAGTTTATTGAAAAAAATGTTCTCAGTTGATAGAAAAAAATAAAAATTTTAATTTTTAGATAAAACTTGTGGATATTCAGTGGAAAAAACAAGAAATAATATTCAATCTAAAACTTACAACGTTCATCGGTGGTAAATATCTTTAACGAGGAATGAATTTTTCCTCAAGATACTGCTCAAATTGTAAAACTGAAATAAAATGAAATAATTTAAGTCTTAAATAATTGTAATTAGTTGACAATTCACTAATTTATAATCATAAATTCTACTGTTATACCTAAACCTAAATATATATATATTAATTCTCAATAACAAAAACATTATTACTAAATTTTAGATTCTCCCTGAGTCCGAAACCCCTGCAAAGTAAACGTTACAACTTCAGCTCTCACCCTCTCAATTACTAGACCTAAGGCGCGCAATGCGTTCCCTCTCGCCGCTCGCCATCAGTTTTTGAAACTTCCTTAATTAGGTTTCCACTTTTCCCACTTCAGCGGGAAAATTCGCTCTCCGTCTCTCTTCCCTGCCTCTGCGCAGCTGAACATCACACGCAGCTCGTAGAAACAGCATCAAGCGTAAAAGTCCGATGGCAAAGCAAGATACAGCAGCACGTCGTTTTGAATAAAGTTGCGCCCTCCTTGCCGAAGCGTCACCGTGAGCCCGATCCTACCGGGAGATAACCGAGCATTGTTTCGTCGTAAACGGTGCGACTTGTTAAGTTTGCCGCTCCCCTCGAGAGCTGGAACTGGAGCCTGCTTATTTTCGTCTCCCGGTAGCCTCGAACAGAACAAAAGTTGGCGCTCGGCTGATATGCGATCGTCCGGCGAGCGGAATTAAAGTTCGTCCGCAGTTTTCTATTCTTTTTTCTTGGCACTTTTGCTGTTTTGTGGTGCAGGCGAGTGTGGCTGTACGAGTGCGCGCGCGGCGGCTTTTGCTAGGCGCGGAATATAACTCGCATTAGAGTTTCAGATGAGCAAAGTTAAATCCGTTTTCGTCGGATAATGTAAAGGAGGAATAATGCGCGGTTAAGAGTTTTTAAGGCAGACGTTATATGTCAGGAGGTATTTTAAAGTATTAGCCAAGTTTGGCTTGACGCAGTTAAAAATATTTTGTATTACGTAGTCTATAAAAATTCGACGAATGTTTGACGTAATTTAATATTAGAGTAATATATATGCTTTCAAAACCAAAAATATAAATAAATATATTATATACAATAAATCTTGTTTCAAAAGTCTATATTCTTTTGTATAACCAAATTGTTTGCTTGCTGCGCTCGAACGGTAAACACACCCTCGTGCGAGAATCAACTTTTTCACACTTGTATCGAGAACTACTATTCGATTACTCTTTTCAGATTCCTCAGTTCAGAAAAATAAAAATAAATAAATAAATAAAATAAAAAAATAAAGTAAAAAAGAATGTTAATCAAAATCATTTTTTATTTTTACTTTGAAAAGTTTCTTTGAACAAGAAGTAATATCGATAATACATGTTCTCGTCTTACACAATCATACGCAGTAATTACAGCATCTATCAGACTAAAAGAATCGGTTTGACATGAAAAATAATAATAATAATCTAAAACCATCGATTGTGAGTCAAGAAATATCTTTTCACTTATACACCTCTTCCGTGAAGATGCACACGCATCTCGTCTTTGGCTTGCTTGCGTATAGTAATGCTATAAGTGAGGCATTGTTAGCCATCGGAGAAAGGGAGCTGAGTATTCGAATACACGCAAGCGTATGGATAAAGGAGCCATCGCTCTCTTCTCTCATGTACGCTTTTGTAGAAATTTGAATTATTCTGTTTACCCTTCTGTCTATAATAGCGCATCCAAAGACAGCGCAAAACTCAGCTTATGGCTCGTCTTGCATGAGATGCAGAATTCACGGAATGTTGCTTAATGAAAAGTACACAAAGGATCCGAGGATAGACTTTGTTGGGGAAAAATGTTAGATATTACTCAGAGAAGTTCTTATCGCGAATACTTATGCTGCAGATATTACTAGAGATGAGATATTCATAGTGTGGAATTTCATTATGTCTCCATTATTCTCCTTTGTGTCATACTGGATTTACTTATTAGAAGGAGAGAATGTAACTTATTGAATGTATGTTATATTTTATGAATTGCCCTTCTGAATTCTGTCTCATTATCAACAAAAATGCTTTCACTTTACGTAATTTAACATTAATGCGTATGAAATATATTGTATCATTATATGAATGAATTGGAGGATCGTAATTTCCAAATTAACGTCTGTAGACCTGTCACTACCCAACAAGAACGTGACAAACGCAACTATGCACAACAAAGCAAGTCTTTATAATATTTCTGAAAATGACAATAATTAACAGGGCTTTTCTGTACTCAGAAATTGAAGGATTAATTATGCATATATTATGATCAATAACGAAAATGATAATAAAATTATTTATTCCCTAATTTATCAACGTACTATCCAACAAATTATATGTATATATAATTTTCATATTTTTAGAGCGATATAATAATGTCAATTTAATTTTTCAATTAAAAAGCAATTATTAGTATCCAAAAGTTACAATAGTAAATTTTCGATAAAAGCATTCGTTTAAAATTTGCTAAGTATGTTTAGAATAGTAATTATAAAATGGACTGAACCAATTATGTCTACGGTATTGTATAGCTGGTGAAGTCCATTTTAGAAAAAATCTAATTCTCACTGTTTTTGAAATACTTTGAAATCCATCTTTCATATAAAATTCATAAAGTTACCTAAAAGTTATTAATTACTAATAGAAATAATACCATAGACTCCTGTTATCTGAATAAATATAGTTTTAATTAGATTTATTTGTCTATATTCAACTTATTTTCTATGATCTTAGCCATAGTTTGAACATAAAACTTTAACCTTGCAAAATTATCAAAAATCGACTTATCTATAGTTACTCAGAATAGTCGCAGAATCATATTTATTATAATTAAAAATTACGTGCTAAACGTTCAGCCAGAAGTTTTGCAATAGTCACAGCACAAGCTGGATCCTAAGCACCGACCCAAACAAGACATTACTTCTCCGAACGACTCTAACAGTCTCAAGTAACTACCTCTACAACTACAGCACCTCGGAGCTGAATGACAGACCACTCGCAATTACCGCTGATTGATCCAACTCGTCACTCCCATAACCCAACTGTTAAACGCTCCAGTCACCTGCTAAACTTCCATCCGTCACCGCCATGTCTCCCAAAATTCCCACTCCATACCTCCAACTTCAAAATTTTACAAGCCCCATTCTCCTCCTCTCTACGCTGAATTTTCGCAAAAGTCCGGGATACAGCCGCGAGCTCGCGGGGGACTGTAAATTATGCGCGGAGAGCGGCTATTATAAGCGTGTATCTAAACGCGAGTGCAGGCGCGCGGTCCCACTTGGTAGCTAATGCAGTATTACGCGCGCGCGCGCGCTGCGGTTGCTGCGTGATCGACGGCTCGCCGCGTGCGCGCCGGCCGCAATTACGCGATCCATTATGCTGCCTCCTCTGCTCCCTCGTTGTTGCACGAGAGCCGGGCTTGTACTTTGGTCCGGAAGGTCCTGCGGAGCGCGATGGCTAATCTACAAGCTTCCATCGTGTTTCGGGCTGCGGCGATGCTGGCGAGGCGATAGGCGCGGTTCTTTGCTGCTGAATTAGTTAGGGCGAAGATTTGGGTTGAGGTCGGGAGCTGCTGGAGAGCGCGGGGGTTGATCATGAGCGCGCCCTTGACAAGTTTGAGCGGTTCAATTATTTAAATTTATTTCGCAGTCTGGGATGCTGCTCGCGTTTTGGGTTATGATTAATTGAACGGGGGACTATTAAGGTCTTCAAAAATTAAAAAAACTGCAAAATAAATGTATATGTAAATGCATGTATAAATGAAAAAAAGTAAACGAGTATTACGCAAATCAAAGACGCTGTAAATGGTTATAACAGACAGTAATCTATAGCATTATTTTATTACTTGTAGTGTATAAACTACTAATTCGATTAAGTTATAATTTCCAAAAATTAATCGTAGAATCACGATTAATTTCAAATATGACAAAGTCGTAGTTTGATATTTTTAATAAATTAAATATAAAATTTCAATAATCGAAGTTTGGACATAAACTGTTCTATTATGTACACTTTATAAACAGGCGGAGTAAGCTACGTCTCACCATGCTCGTCTGTAACTACTTAACAGCGCAATATCAATCAATGCATTTTTTTCTAACTGCATCTGTACCCAGAACTTTTTCCCGTCAACTTCTCGTCTTTTGATGAATTTTGCACGTTCTGCTTGTCTTCGTTAGCGGAGCACCGTCGAAGGCCACTTTTTATTCGGACAACATCACAAAAGAGCGACGAAGGGAATATCGAGTTACACGCGAACAAAAAATCCGCTCTTCAGTCAGCGCGATATTCAGCAAACATATAAGCTTCCACATCAAGCGGGATCAATAAAAAAGATCTTTGAAGTGCGCGCGAAGCTCGCGAACGAGCGCCACGCCTCTTATAAAAACAGCCGCAGGGAAGCGTGACGTTCGATATAAGGACGACCCGATTTCGCCTGCGCCCAAGGCCGAATAAGTGGATACACGCGTATACCTTCTCCATCCCTGAGAGCAGCCGAGCCCCAAAATCGTGTTTGCCGCGCGGCCCCCCGGAATATGCGGCTCGCTCCGCGGGCGAGTTCCGCGCGAAGGACTTTTTTAAAAGGGGGAGAGCCGGCGCTTTAGGGATGAGAGGAGGGGAGCCGTGTAAAGGACGAAATTGGCTCGTGTACGCGCGGCCAGTTGCTCTCTTTTTTTTCCGCTCCGCGTGAAATTGACGACGGTGAAGCCAATCGAAAATTCTTTGTGGCGGGATTTCTTTTTTTCTTCCGAGCGATGACTTGTCGCGTCGACTTACTTGATGAAGATGCGGACCTTTTTCGTCGGCTCTTTGCATGAGAATGGCTGGAGATTTTTTTTCTGCCTTTCTGGTCTGCCGGAGGGGTAATGTATCGCGCTCCGTGTAAGAAGATTCGAGCGTTGACAGAGAGTATTTTATATTTTGGGAAGTCTGGGGCGAGTGATTTATGTTGCTTTGTGCCGAGCTGCGATGCGGGTGTGCGTGAAGGGGCGAGATTAGGCTTTTCGCGCCTCTAAAATTAGGAGATTTGTTTTCTCTCTGCTGATTTGCGCGCGATAACGAACGAAATTTGTTACTCTTGTGAGGGGCGATCTTTCTGGAAACGCCCCGTAAATATCTTCATGTTTGTTATTAAAAGTTTTTTCAGAAATCTTAATTGCTGACATTTTATCTCGCGATAGATTGTAGGTAAGAATAAGTAATTTGGAGAGTTATTATTGTTCTGTACGCGTGAAATATTAAGTTTACTTAAATTAGTTATAGTTTGTTTACTTACTGACTTCTCACAAACGTGTGATTCTTTTCTGTATTTAATAATATCATCCGAGTTTCCCAAGTTGGAAATAACATAGTAGATGTTAATTGAGTTTTGACTGTCATAATGGTTTCCTTTATGATCAATAGCTCTTCGCTTTTCTCGGCAAATCTTTCGACTGATTGTTCATGTTCAGTGAATTTCAACATTCGCGACCAAAGTGTACATCATTAATAACATTCAAATATGATTAATATATCTGACAACGTTATAAATTGTTGGTGACATGCAGGAAATGTGATAAAAAAAGAGTATAACCTACGATAACAACCGGTAGATATTATAATAAACTCTACTATAAAAGTATTTTTAATGGCTTTAAAAAAAATATTTTTAGTTCCGTGGAAGAGTCTTTAAATTTACAATAACCTTTCAAAACAAAATTTTCCAAAATCACGAGTAACTTTACTTATCGATATTTCCGAATAAAAACTACACTTCACGAACAAAGAAAATACAGCATCGTTTATTCGCTACATATTACCAATCATTAGACCAAAAATAGCAAACAAATTGCCTTAAATCTCCCCCTCGCTCCTGCTCCACCCTCCGCACGCAAAGAGGTAAGTGAAAAAGCACGGCCGATGAAATAAATACGAGCGCAAAGTCCATTCCCCTCTGGGAGCCAGCGTCGCATCCCCATTCTCCGTCCGCGCAGGAATTGGCTCATACACGCGCTCTCCTCGGCTCAGGAATTATTTGGACCAGCCCGCGAGAGAAATAATGAAAGAATCGCTCTCTGAGAGAGTCCTCGGCCTGTGGGGTGCGGTGAAGGTTCGCCGAGTCATCGGGGAGAGCAAGCGGCACTGGAGATGGAATTACGATTTTGTCTCTGCCGAGAGAGAGAGAGGAAAGAGTGTACAGTGTATCAAGGCCGGCGACGAGCGACGGGAATGACCCTGAGTGGACGTACGTGCGCGCAGGTTCGCTTCACTGCTGGGGGAGAAGTAGAATGATGCGATGTGCGCGGGAGCTGACTCAATTATTTGCCGGGTTGATTAATTTATGGGCGCTGTGAGCGCGGGCTGTTTGTGATTTTTAATCGGTGGTTATGGTGGGCTGAGATGAGTTGGAAACTGGTTGGCGAGAAGTTTTGTTAGTTTGTGGAAGGGGGTGTGGTTTTTGCTTTTATTGTTTGTGTTTGGTTTTGGTTTCGATTTTTTTACTAATATACCTTTGTGTTGATACGATTTTTTCATATTTCGATTATGCTGACTAAATATAATTTTAACAACTAGGTTAATTATTACGCAGTTGTGCATATACGCCTATCTATGCATTTATTAAAGCTTTGTAATGCAGTATAGTATATTAATTAAATAAGAATGTTACTGTTCATTAGATACGTGCAGCATTTATTCAACCATAAATAGCCAATCACCGTTATTAATTCCATTACAAAAGTAAAATTCGAAAATAAAAAAAATTACGTTTAAAAAATTATAAATAATTGTTACTCGTAATTTTGCGCAGTTATCGACCATAGAACGTCCTTCACATAGAGATTTTATTTTGTTTTTAATTTCATTTTTTAAACTTTTAGTAACATTTTATTGTAATTTAAATTTTTAAAATCAAGCTTAACATAACTAAATTCTCTTTTAACTTTATTACTAATAATAGTTAACAATAATAGTGATTCACTAAAATCATCATAAATAAATATTTAAATCTTTCTCATTTGCTTAAAAATTTTTATTAAAAAGTCATTTGGGTAGAATGCAAATACTTTTAGTCCATAATGACAGACTGAGGAACTTACAAACAACGTTAAACTTATAAGTAATGAACGGCGGATTACAATAAGTTACTTTGAACTTTAAAGTTATACAAGAAGCAAAAATTTGCCCAACAAACTTTTTTTCTACACTTTAAAAAGTCCCGAAAGACACCATCGAAATTCAATTTACAACATTGAATATTAGATAAAGCATCTCTCGTACTTTACATTCAGGTACTCCCGACGAAAGAGTATCGCAGAAATATTTTATCAGATTATTCGATAAATAGAACACTTCCAGCTAGCTCCGCTAAAAATACCAAAAACTCCCATCGTCCAAAAATAAAAAGCTCCATTCGTACGTAAACCGATAAACGCGAAACACGGCCGAAAAAAAGGCGTAAAAAACCTCTTTCATTCCGACTATCCAGCACTGCTAAAAGTTCGCAAAGTGTTTCTCCATCAGCACTTGTTTCATCTGTGCGCGCGTGTATATATCGATTGCGCGCAGTCGTCATCTCTCTCTCTTTTTTCGAAATTCCTCGGTACCTCGTCCCTGACCCTCTCGCTGCACACGTGCGCTCCGCGCGATTCTCCTGCCATGCATGTAGGGCCTCTTTGCTGAAATTCATATGGGCGAAGGCCGCGTGCTATGTTATTCCAGCCGAGCTTTTCTTCCGCTGTCAGCTAGCATATTTTATCTTGCGCCAACTCGCCCTTAGCCTCGCATTTTGAAGCTTTGAGAAGACGTTTTCTCCGGGAGAATTCCGTTCGATTTTTAATGCGGTTATGCAAACGAGCTTTTATTATTTCGATTTC
Source organism: Eupelmus urozonus (assembly GCA_900480035.1). Classification (NCBI taxonomy): domain Eukaryota; kingdom Metazoa; phylum Arthropoda; class Insecta; order Hymenoptera; family Eupelmidae; genus Eupelmus; species Eupelmus urozonus. The sequence goes on from UELX01002098.1 coordinate 22,026, forward strand.
AGTATCCAGCGGGGGCTAAGCGGATGAAGGAGGAAAGCGGGGCTGGCCTCGAATGCGATCGAACGAAGGGACGAAGCACCGAGTCCGCTGTGCCGTTTGTTCTTGGCGCACTGTTAAGCGCGGCAAAGCTTCCTCTTCTATCTCCTCTTTGTCTCTTTTTCTTCTTCGCGCTCGCGAGTGGTAAATGCGAAATGGCGAGAGCATTTTTCGCCGGCCGATAAGCGGAAATGAAAGCTTTAAAAATAAGCGATGCGCGAGCGTTTTTCGATCGATTTAGCGCTGCAAGCTCGCGGATATATAGCCTATTGTTATGTTGAGCTTGCAGCGAGGTGTCGAGAGGGCAGAGCTGCGATGCTTGGGATTTGCTTTTTTGCGATGGTATTTGCGAAGTTATGGGCGTCGAAAGAGAAAACGTATATTGTTCTTTGGAAAAATGCGTCGTTGATCATCGACTGGGGAGTTTTGTTCGGAATCCTGAATTATTTCGAACTATTTTACGAAATACAATTTGCTTGTGCTCGTAAAATTGAGCTTGAAAGTTATGCAACAGAATGTTTGTATATATAAGAATAAGTGTCATTGTACATCCGTTTATTTATGTTAACGCGATTTAATAAATTTAGTCATATTTTACTATTTCTTTACCAGCATCATATTCATTGTAAATACTTAAACCAAACTCGTCAGAAATTATCGCAATATGGAAAGATTTTAATATTTCTTTCATTACTCAGGTTTGCGCATCTACAAGCAAAGAGGCTTCATAAAAAGAACACGTACAGCCATCAAAGAACGCATTACCCTTTTCAAACAAACGAGAATGCCTGCATTTAATCTCCCTTATCACTCCCCTCCAAGCTCGAAGAAATCTCCTCAAAAAAGCAGACAAAGCACAGGCTTAAACTCCTCTAATCAATTCAAAAACGCTTCCTGCGCGGACCTCGACAATAGCGCGCGTTCCATTGATACACACGCTTTGACAGATCCGCGCGCGCTTCCGCCGGCGCAGTTGTATATAGAGGAGAGCAAGGTTGGCTCTCGCACACGCTTGTGAATGACGAAGGTGAGACGCACGTGCGTCACTCCCATTGCGATCCGCTGTGCTCGCCGCGGGCCGGTCCACTACTCCACTTCACGCGCGGGACCCTGACCTTATATCTCCCACCCTTATGTTTTCACTTGGATGTAGCCTTGCTTGCGCGGAGGCCCTTCCGCTTCTCTTCTTCTTCAAATACACGCGGGGGCGGATGATGTTTTTTAATTCCCGGAGCTTTTCCGGAACTGGATTTGCAACGCCTTTTTCTCAATGTAGAGCTCTTGTTAATCCCGCACGTCGGGCTCCCTAATCGCTCTTTATAATTCGTTGCTACAGTCGACGCGTGTGTGTGTGTGTGTGTGTTTTCCAGCGGCTTGTTCATGCCTTGGAGCTACGCGCAGAATATACAAATGTAACCACTAAAATATTTTATGTTTTCTCCGACGCTCTGCCGGCGGCATTATAATTTCTGTTTCACCGTAATTAAAATATTTTGTTATCTTGCCTCTTGATGACTAATTCCAGCAGCATTGCTTGCTCTTTGAAATAACAAAGTTTTTTTTCATGGAAACTAAATACTGCTCAAATGTGTTGAATCAATGAGATGTATTTTCCGGTTGTGCCTTTAATTTTAACATTATTTATCAATGCTTCTATTTTTAATCTTTTAATTAATTGCTCCAATATTTATGAAATGCTAATTAAGTTAAGTATTTAATCAGTAATTCCACTCTCAAATCAGTAGTATCACTTTTTAAAATCCTCTCAGCAAGAAAGGACAGAATTCCATCTGACTGTGACCAAGAAAATGTCCAATCGAAAACCACCCTTTCCTATTGCGAGCAAGAGTACAAGGAGAACAGACAACTATGTGCGCATTTCCATTTAACGTCACACTACAATTCCGTAAAACACGGTAGCGTTTTTCTAAAACACTCAGGATTTCCCTTTCTCTCGCTGATTTAAGAAAGCTCTCAATGCACTATTACCGCAAGCTATCCTCCTCAACCTGTTGTACTTTCGCATAAACAGCACCCACTTCTACTTTACGTCTATCCACTCAACATAACAGCTCAGCTCCTCCCGCGCATACACATCAACCAGCTCTGTATCCACGACAATCATTAGCGTTCGATCAGCCAGCGCTGCCTTCCAGATATCCCTTTTCTTCTCGTGAGCGGCTGCGCCGGCCTTGCACGCAATTTCAGCGTCCCAGCAATCTCAGTTACGCGAATAATCAATGACTGCGACGGCGCCGAGGCATTTGTACAAGTCCGAGCTAGCTTCTAGTCTGCGCGGCATTATTGAAATTCGCTTGGATGTATATATATATATGCGCGCGTAACGCGCCGGCTCCCCTCGCGGAGAGGTAACAGATGTTCCCCGGGCGAGAGAGAGAGACTCGAGCTCGTGCTCAGAAGGAGCTAGGTTCAAGGTTGAGCGCGGTAGACGACGCTTTCTTATCACCTTTCTTTTCCTAGTGTTTTTTTTTCTTTCTCATTGTGACTCTTGAGGGCTAGTGTCGCGGGCTAATTAACGAAAATTGAGGCCGACTCGATAAATAAATTGGGCTAGTCCGGCTGAACGGTTTCGATTAGAAATTTATTTAAGGCAGAGACTAATTGGAAAAGGCCAGAGTTTAGCAAAGGGTAAGAATAATATGAAATTAGCTTTGTAAGGGTACGTTAGAATACCCAATTTATTTAAGGTTTCGCGGATTTTAGCGTATACGACGTATAAGCAGCAAATATTTTGAATTTGTAACTAGCTTGTGTTTTCATTAGATGATAGTTTTTTTATTACAATATTGCTATCGAAAAAGTATATTTTTATGTCGAAAAATGTTTAACATATAATTATATATTTGTCAATATGACGTGTAATAATACGGTTTATTTTTGAGTCTAAAGCTCGTACATCTTGGTTTTGATCATTAATTTAATTAAGCATTTCAAACATCCACAAATATAAATCTTCCACTGTGCAATATAAAAAATTAAAATTCACACTCGAGTTTGAAGGTAAAGGGTTAAAGAAGAAGGGCAGAAGTAGGAAAGGAACGATAACGACTCTCTAAGTCTCGTTGGCTAACCCTGATTTATTGAGTTCCAGGAGAACAAGCAAGATTATTAATGAGTTAAATTAATTTTTTAAATTGCATTATTTAAAATCTACGTATATCCATACACGATCACGATCTATATATTACACAAAATAAATGACTTATTATATATAATCAGTAATTAAATAATAAATTAGATAATTCAGTCAATTTTATATATCAGTTAAAATTAATATCTATAGTAAAGAAAATCACATGGCAAATCACTAGATAGATCACGTCTCATATTATGAAACGAAAAATCGTGTTCTAAAATTTACTGAAATATTGATTTGATTACTTTTGAATAATCAAAAGTGAAAAATCACGAGAGAGATCACGATAAAAATCATGTCACAAGATAAATTAGACAATAACAAAAATAATTAATAAGTATTCAAGTCAATTTTTTAATCAATATTAAAACGTGATTTTCAGTATTGTAATATCACGTGATTTGTCACATAATTATTTTTACTAGGGATTTAAATGTAGTAAAAAATAAACTAAGATTTAATAAAAAAATATTCATTGATTTGTTGAGTTTGCTTTCTCAAAGAGGTTTGTTCATCAAGTCTAACATTATATTCGTACAAAATAATATTAAATTCGAATTTTATTTTATACATAACACACTTTATCCTCAAAATCACGAATTTAAAATGATTTTTCGACTGTTGCGGTATAAAATACAGTTCAGTACTCGTGTAAATGTTGATTTATTCGCCGTCAAAACTTTTAGCCCTCGCTTCGCTTGGGCAAAAAGTATCTCACAGAATAAACAATCAACTTCTACACCCGTTTCGAAATATAGGTACTATTAGTAAATATTAATACTAAATTCAATATTTAATATCTTTTAAAATCTATAATCTCTTTTATTGAAATATTTTCATGTATTTTTTACTCTATATAAGATAAACAAAAAATGTTTGCATACTATTGCATTTGACCTCTTTTATGTTAAAGGATATTCTGTAAAATGCAAAACAGTTGTGTTTATTGTTAAATCCTCTTTGATAAAGCAATATATAAAAAATAATCCACAACAACGATTTCATGTGATTATTTATCTTTGACTAAATTAAATTTATAACTGACAATATGTCGTGCTCTACTAGTATCTAAGCTACAAAGCTTGCATTCTCAATACCAATCATACCTATTGGCGTGGTTATCCTCCGATTGCTAACAGGTTTTAAAATATAGCCATGAGTTTGAGGTGTTTGATCGCTGTAAAATACAAATTTTACCTTCATTTTATTATAGTGTCAAGCAATTAAACATTTAATTTTAGATAATAAAATATACCTGTTAACAATATTTTTCCAATTTATAAGTCTAAATTATCACAATGACAGCATATATAGTTTAATATGTCTATAGAATTTAAGATATTATTTTCTAAAATTCCTTTCTGCATATAACTTACTTGAAAATAACTTTCTTTTTTACTTCATTTTATTCAATAAATTTATTAAAGAATTTCAAATTCCATTAACGTTATGCAAAACGTTAAATATAAAAACTAATTCCGAGGCAAAAATAACATTTTTTTAAAGATCCCATGAATTATTAATTTATTTCAATAGGTTGAAAAAAAAAACAATTCTATTACGATAAAACAGATAAATGTGACAGGCTAAAATAAATGAATTCGCCTAGATAATTTTATTTGTTTTCTACAAGGTTTATTTAGGGCTTTCGTACGCCTACTAAGAGCTTAAACGATCATTCGACTTTATTTGAGTACTGTTTTATCCGCCAATAGCACGTGTTGAAATAAGATAAGCAAATTAGAAAACTCGCTTTACTTTAGTACAAGGAGAAAATGGAAGCTGTAAATGAAAGAGTACATTTTTATATTTTTGAAATTTCTAGTTAAAGATTTCAGATATATAAGTGAAACTCTGAAACTGTCAACTTTAATGTACCATTTTTATGGTACGCGTACCTAAAATCTAGAAAAACTGTTCAATAAAATATATAGCACATTTAACTAGAAAAATTGCTCTATAAAGAATGGCACATTTGTCAGGATGAGCGAAAACTAACGTTTCTATTGCTTAGATTAATCTCTTAAAATATGAGAACGAACGAATGTAAGCTACTTTTTATACGCTGCAAGAAACACGTGTGAAAAACTATAAAGGACTATATACATAATTTTTATCTTATAATATTATGTGCCGCAAATATTTATTTTCATCAAAATTTGTATATATATTTTATTCCATGAGGCAGTTAAAGACTTTTAAATTTTTACAAGCCCCAGTACCCAAAAATTTTTAATTTTTTAAATTTATTCTTTCATAAATAGTAAAAAATAAGAAGAAATTAACATTTTAAAATATCAAGTATAAAAAATATGTTAATACTGGAATAAGGATGAGACTGACAGTTACGGTCTAATTGGCCATGTGAACAAAGCCATTATTTTATTGAACAATAGACATAAATGTTAATCTTTATCACAAAATTTTAGAACTAGATCAAGAGATTACAATAGTTTAATACATTTGACACCTACCATTTCAAGTCGAAATATAATGTTAGAGAAAGCATTAAGTGAGAAATAATTCTTTTGGATTTATATGGGTTTGGAGACTAATTATCCTGGTGACTTCAAAGATTATCTTAAGTCTCGTCCAATGTGTTCTTCTGTACCAAGTTAGCTCGCCAACTACAACTTTTCTTAGCTTATCCCCCTATCCGATCAAAGTTTATGGTACCAAATCGATGATTGTATCTTTGCGAAATCAGCAGGCTTTTATCGTAATGGCATCCCTATTCCATGTACTAGATCAATGTCGAAAAATTTTTTCTCAATAAAGCTTAATCATCTTTTCTTTAATACTATCATTATCTGTGTTGAAAAAAGTAGAAGAATAATATGAAAATAGCCAATTTTGAATTCTCAAAAGGCTTAATCATCTTTTCTTTAATACTATCATTATCGATATTTAAAAAAGTAGAAGAATAATATTAAAATAGCCAATTTTGAATATTTCTGTCGTATAAAAATTTGTGCTATAATTTTATAAGATTATGTCAATCCCGGATTAACGAATAATAAAAAGACTAACCGAATCTAGAATTTGATAGTTTGAAATATCAGTGATGGAAAATTAATAAATGTAATGGACTTATTAAATACTTAATTCAATATTTTAATAAGATTTTTTAATTATTTAATAAATATTTTCTAAGAAGTGTTACACAAATAGAAAATGAAGTAGTTTCTAATTAGAGCACAACTAGGTTGCCCAATCATTAATACAAATGAGGCTATTATATATTTATCTCCTAGTTAGAATCTAGTTAGGGCCTAAGCGAATTTAGATATGTAACGATACATTGCCGTGAAACATCTCATATGAAAATTATTATCCTACAGTAACGCAAAAACATAAGAAGATCAGCAATCGGAAAGAAAACAATAAACAATTACTCTCAGTCGATCCTAACCTCAGCACTAAAACTCAACCCATCACAAGAATGAAAAAATTCCTATAAACTCGATCCATCCTCCCACATTTCGCAGAATTCATCTGAAAGTAAGCTCTATTAACAGCGCAAGAAATAAGCCGCTGCTCTTCTAGAGAAGAAAACCCCTACTATATTTCTTCTTGCTTCCAGAGTGGAAAAAAGAAGGGAAGAAAATGCTGGAATCCGCGTCCCGCAGGTCCAAGGTCAGCAGCGTAATCGTCTCTGACGTCAGGCAGTTCGACTACGGCGGCGATTCCTTTGGAGTCACGTCCGATGAGACGCTCAGCGAGGATAGCGCGAGGCCCTGGCGCGTCTTTATAAATCACATCGACAGCTATCACGCCGAGAAACTGACGGATGTGAGTTAACGCCTTGACATAAATAGATTATCGTGCCGGCTTTGCCCACCCGGCGGACGCGAGCTGCAATTACAATTATTGGCGCGCACTTGCTGCGTACCTTTCTCCTCTCTGCTTGCTTTTGTTGCTTTGTTTTTCGCTTTCGGTTGTACCCGCCGCCTCCTATTTAGCATAATTCGCGGAGAGTGGCTTTTTGTGCTGGGAGATCGATCGGTTCTGGGGACAATGAAGAGGAGCAGTTTTGTCATTGGTTAGGAGTGAGTTGTTGGTTAAGACTATTTGACTGTAATTTAGTGTTTACTATAAAGTAATTGTTTAAGTGCATTTTTAAGGTTTTTGAAAAATTGATGTTTTAGAATTTAAAAATGTTCTCGAGATCGTTATGGCACTAAATACTAATTTATTTATTTACACAGCTTTAGGATAAACTCTAGTTTCTTGTTACAAACTTTCTGTAAAATATACTAGTTGTACATTTTGAGCTTCGTTGAAATAATAACTAAATTAAATTATAAAGTAAAGTAAGATAATAAATTCCAAAAAATATTAACTATTTGTCAGATAATTATAGTGTCTTAACCATATTTAAATAGAACCATGAGTAATCCAAAATTAAACTCAAAGTTCACCATTAAGAGTTAACATTGATTTTAATGAAAACGTTTTGCTTGATTTTTAATTATGTCTAATAATTTTGCATAAGCGCTTAAATAAGAGCTTATTTCGCACACTTTAAATTGGCTTTCAAAAAAACTCTCTATTATATAAGTTGATCAAGTTATGAGGATTCAAGTCAAACCATATTTTTGCGCCTGTTATGCTTCAACGAACTACATTTGGGATTTCAGTGCCCATTCAATAAATCGTCGACGTAATAATTTTCTAAAGTGAGGTACTCTCCTTGTTAGTATCGATACGATATCTTTATTTGATATCAACTTTTCGGCAAGTGTACGGATTTTATGTGAAACAAGGTCTTTGAACCTCCAAAAGCGATGCAAAAAATGTATTTAAAAAAATATGGACTAATTTAGTTTTTATGGGAAATAAAATACATGCTCTGGAGGTTCAAGCCTACGCAATTTGTGCAATAATTCGCTACTCAGTATAATCAATAAATTTTTATCGAAAAGCCCATTTCTGCACAATTCTATTTTGCTTTACGTAATGCACGTAGCTATATTGCGAAGCCTTAGCAAACTATTGCAGGAAAGTCTGTAGCTAAAATTTAGACTTCATGGAAAAGCCTCACGAATATTTCCCTAGAGATGCGACCGCGACGCTCATTTTACCAGTCTCGTAGGTGTGCGTTGTGCAATTACTTCTTTTATCCTTTAGATGGATACGTAGGAGGAATAGTTTCTATACGCTTTTTTAAATCTGCGAATAAACGTTACTGCAGCTTTAAAAAAATATCTCATTAAAATGTATTTATAGCCAATTCTAATGATAAGGACTTCATAAATAAATGAAATGTTTTGAAAATATTAAAAATATTTTTTTCCTTTCCTTATTCCATTAGAGTTTGCTAATGAACCTCGTTAATATTTTATCGACTTATAATTATACTAAATATAGCTCAAGTAATGCAAATAATTCTCATTTATTAATGAATAAAAATACTCTGAAAATGAAACTACTATTTGTCTGTTTATTATCAATATCGAATTAATAAGTCTATTCAACAAAAGTCATCGAACAATGTCGATATTGCTTATATATATACATGTCAAAATAAATTTAAGTTAAAAAAAACAAAATAATAATTTCCTTAGATATTAAGATTTAGAAATAAATGTTTTGTTAGGACAAACAGGGAGAAAATAAGATTAAATATATCACAACCCACTCGTCGTCTATCAATCTTACCACTACTTGTTGATCATGCAGTGTTAGATTTGATTAAGTGTTGGAACTGCGCTATTGACACATAACAGAAGTAAACTGTATTTGTAGTTCATTTTTTTTCTTCTATCAAAATAATGTTACTATTTATAAAATAACTTATATGATATTGCAGTTATATCAGTTTCGACGTTAAAAGATTGTCAATTACATACTTATAGGGTATTATTTATGCTGCAGTATTAGTTACAATGGTCACGTGTCTCAATGACATTTTATTATCAATATATATTTTATTTTAGATACATTAAATATACTGAAAGAAATTTACTTGTCATTGGAAGGCTTAATTGAATCAATTTAATTTTTTACTTAACCTATCAAACCTTTCCTGAATCGAACAAACGAATTTTATTGATACATCTAAATTTTTTACCGAGTACAAGCACGCAATTACAAATAAGCACATCTTATATTTATTTCCGAGAAACAAAATTTTCATTCAAATATCTGAATACAGCAGACTTTCAATCAATCGATTTATCGCTCACTCATCGCCCGAGAAATTCCGAAAAAGCTAGTAATCCAGCTCATTGAAAATTTCCAGCTCTTATTGAAGCGCCAGTACGTACCTCCTCCCCCCGATGCGAGACCGAATAAGGACGAAGGGATGGACGAGGAGGAGGCCGAGGAGAAAGAACAGAAGGAGGACGAGGCGGAGGGCGAACAAGACGAAGAGGAGGAATATCGAGGATCCGGCGACTGGACAAAGCACCAGCCTCCGAGGAAATTCGAGCTGATTGCCACGGCGCTGGAGCGCGAGGTGCTCGGCACGTTAACGACTGTCCTTTTACTTTGATTAACAGCGCGCCTCGGGATATTAACGAGCCCGCACTTTGTTTAGAGCCGCGCTCTCGCGCCTTTTAAAGCCCCGGAGACGGAGACATCGCTCTTGAGGCGGTGGAGGGGGGGGGGGGATATTTTTCTCTCCAGGACGAATGGCCGCTTGATGGATGAGCTTGGTATCGAGTCCGATTGCGCGCGCCGGCTTCTTCGGCGGAGCTTTTATTCGCTTTTTCTTAGCCCGAGGAGAGAGAAACCTTTGACGCGGAAGGATTCCTCCTCGCGCGGATTCGTTTTGCTTTGACACCGCGGCTCGCCTCGAGATCTTTTATTGATAGAGCTTTTTTTTTCTTTCCGAGCGCTGGAGGATTAATCGTAATAAGATTGAGTGTTATAATGATGATTCTCCTTTTTTCTTGTAATGAGGTTTCCGAATGATTAATTTTGCCTTGATTCGCGTTGTTAGTAGAAGACTTGGAACTTTTTTTTTATTAATTTTGTTCTATATTGCACATCTGTTGCAGTACGTTGTAAAGTGACGCAAATTTTACTTACACCTAGGAAGCAGCTCGTATATATTCTGATGAAGATGTAAAAGTAATTCCGCCACCAGAGGAGGACAGAGAGAAATTCATCTCGGAGATTTTGAAATGTGGTTTTATTATTTACGACATCACTCAAGACGAATCTCAAATTCAAGAAGCAAATTGGGTTTTGGATGGTAAAGCATTTTCCTTTATAAATTTTGCGAACGCGCCTTTTTGTAGAAAAGCATTTTTCGTTTATATTTAAAAGAGAAGTGAACATCCTTGCTTTGAAAAAATAAAACATTTATAAGAAGAGACATTAATTCTCTAACCTTATCTTCTTATAAAATCGTTCTTTAAACAAAAAAAAAAAAAAAACATACAGAATACCTTCGTTCTCAAAGCTTAAAAATAAACATTCTAAAAGCCAGCTTGAAAACTTGTACGCTAAAATACCCCCTTTCAATCCTCAATTCCTTTTCAATAATCTCATGAAAAGCGCATTAAGCCAAATCCCATCCCTTCCCTTAGAGCTCGAGCGAGCTCTGGCGCCAGAGGAGTCAAAGGCTCGCAAAAGCGCTCATCAGGCGGCGCCGCGTCATTTCATCCTGATCTCCACGATAATGACGTGGGCGCGCAGCAAGCCAGTAGTAACAGCCGGCAAGTCAGACGAGGAGGAGGCGGCGGCGGCTCCTCGTCCCCTTAATGAGAGGGACTACAGAAAGCGCCGGGCTCATCTGAACTTCAAAGAGCACATAGCCTGCGAGCGCAAAGTAGTGGCGACTGGAAAGAAGCTGACTAGGTACGGTCTGAGGGTGCTGGTGCTCTGCTGCGGAGTGAGCTACGGCGAGGAGGAGGCGCTGCTCCACTACCTGTTCAAGCTCGGCTGGCACAACGAGCCCAGTCTGCCGGTCGTCGGAGAGGGCGGGAATCTGGTTCCTCTGCTGCACGTGCGCGACCTCGCATCGTAAGGCTAATTTTGCGGCTGGCCGAACGGTTCTGGCTACGCCCTGAATCACGATGAGTTTAGAGGGCTTATTAAAATGCTAATGTCATGGGGCTTTTGTTTGAGAGTTATGATTTCAGGGCTTTTTTGGGGGAGATGGGCAGTTTGCTTTCGCGGTTAGTTGAGGGATTTGTGGAGCGATTGACCTACTTTGCTTAGTGACTTGTGGGAAGGGATTATTTTGACGGGGATTTTTAAAGTTTATTGTTATTTTATCGGTTAAGTTAATACTTGTTAAAATTTTGATGGTTCACATTATGCATGGAAAAGTTTAGGAGGGGGAGGATATATCGTCAGTGTGTATTATCGAATGTGTAAATATTGGATTTGTAATTTTTACAAAATTTAGATGTTAGGCAAAAAAGTTCCAATATTTAATGCACTGAATTTCAGAAATTCTATTTTATATTTTTGATATTTACTACATCATATTGATTCATACTTTCTAATATTTATATTTCGATTGTTTGCAAGTTCAGTGAAGTATATTATGTAACTGTATAAATTTGTTAGTTAACTTTAGTTTTATTGTGGCTTCCAAAATATCGTAACCTTTTATCTCTCCCAATATATTCATTTAAAATCAATGCTATAAAAATTTTATTGAAACTAGTTTTCAGAGTTTAGTTTTTAAATCAGCTTATACATATAATCTTTCACTGACTCATAAAGTTTTTCAAATTTCTGCATTAACACTTAAATACTTTAATTTTGCCGATATTAGCAGTATTAGCCTGAATTCCAAGAAAATATTGCATTAGCTTTAAGAGTTCAAAATTAGCTTTAAAAGTTCATAATGTACTTCAACGTACCATAATGATAAAGTGTAAAAGAAGTAATTGGAAAAAATACTTACTTTTGTAAAGTATAATAAAACTAAAATTGTTTGAAATAGCTGAAGGCTTTTAAAATTTTTAATATTAAAAAATTTTAATTTGTAAATGAAATCTTCCGTAGATTTTAATTTTTTTATCGTTAGAACAGGGCAGTCTATGCAGTCATACGAGAATGGCCTAAGCCACGGTATATTGTTGCGGTAGAACGTGGAACAACTTCTCAAATTAATTTAGTTAAGGTAACTGTGTAATTTTTATTTTACATAACTAAGTGTACTTTCGTTAGGAATTAAATACTTAATAAGTTAATTTTTATGAGAAAATTAATTCAAGAAGTACTACGAAATGTCAAAGAATTTTTTTTTTTTCATTTTAAAACGTGCAGTTAAAGAGGTCTGATAGTCCTACTTTACCGACATATCCAAATTATACAGTTTTTTGACCATAAAAATAAATATATTGCGATATAAGCAAATCCAGGATATAGTTGTCCTCCGTAATGATATACTCTACCTCCATACGAATTTTTAAGTCATTATTGCAACGCAGACAAAATGGCATTCGATTGAAATTTTTAAATTATATCGTATTCGTCTGAAACTTTTATTCGAATTCAAAAAATTTTAATCAAATGCCATTTTTTGCTACGTTGCAATAATGACTTAAAAAT
>UELX01002099.1:0-34737 GCA_900480035.1 Eupelmus urozonus
GTTATAAGACCCTAGGTTAAATTAAATAGAATAGTAATTAGTTTAGGTCATGGTCTATAAGCTTTAACATTTGCATTTGCATTCGATCCGGTAGAATTCATAAGATTTTATTTCCATTTTCCTTTTACAGCAGGGCCGCATAATACTTATTTCACACAGGACAAACAAAACTAAAGAATCCTAACTCTTCCATCAATCAAAAGCCATCCCCAAGCATATACGCATCAAACAACCGCAAAGTGGATCTCCTTCGTAACTCCGGCGCAATTAACAGTAATCGTAATAACAACAATAATCCATCCGCTCCGCGCGACCTCCTTAATAGAATCTTACGCTATCACTCCCCCCTTCCCTAATCCAATCGTTAATAAAAATAAAAAAAAAAGCATCAGAGAAAAGTTCGAGACGCGCGTCACATCGCGATGATAAGTCTATCCTCTCGAGAAGAGCACTCGAAAGTTTAATAAGGGATTTTATTGTGCAGCGGTTATCGCGCTGGCTCAATGCTATCGCGCGCCGCTTTCACTGCAAGAGCGGCCCTCGATGATCTTTTTTATATGCGAACCGGTGCGCTGCTGGCGGGAGGAGTCGTTTTGTTTTTTTATTGGCGTTTGTCGGGAAATGCTAATTTTTGAAAATCGCGAGTTTTTGGGTGGGATATGGTTTTGTGGGGGTGAGTTTTGGTTTGGGTTTCCGTAGGGTGGTTGGTTATTGTGATTGATGTTTTGATGGCGTTAGTAATTAATGTTTGTTTGATGTTTCATTTTCGTTTGAAAAGTAAACTGGAAATATCTATCTATTATATTAATTATTATTCTTGTACTATGGTATAAAGTAATTTTTTAAGTTATTTAATTGAAAAAAATTTAATTTTTTAGTTTTAACAAAAAAGAAAACAGACCACCCTGCATATTCACGACAATTATAATTTTAATGATAGTTTTGTAATGAATCTATAATTAAACAAGAGTAATGTGGAACACAGCTCATGTGAACTGATTAAAGCAATATCAACACGATGCCATCCTTGAATTGTAGACATTTCACATTAGCTCAAATTTAGATCCCAGAGCAGATGTAATAATAGTAATAATAATAATTCAACTGTCATGGTGCATAAATGTAGGAAGCTTTGACAAGAAACTCTTAACAAAATTATAATTAAGCAGTTGATTTCATCTTGCAATCATATTGTCTTGTTGCGCTTGTCATGTTTTTGTGAGAGCGATACAATTAGGCTCTTTTAAGAGCTGAAATGTCAAGTGGCCAGTTGATCCCTATGCTCTTAATCTGATAAGATTTAACTTTCGTTTAAATCTCTTTGAAGTTCTTAAGATTAACTGTTTTACTTTTTAATAAACTTATACTTTTTATATAAATATCTAATTGATATTTAAACATTATTTTTTTTAATAATAATAAAAATTAAAAGATCAAAATAAACAAATGCAACACATATTACTCAATGTCAGAGTATGAGCACATATTAAATAATACTGCTGACACAATTAATTATTAAGAGGATAATATGTTTTTTTACACATTGATTTAGAATATTGTTCCACAAAGTGCTATAACCAAACATCCCGCAGCAATAAATTTACCCCTTTAAACAGCAATTGTTCGGCTTTATTGGTCTCTTTGCACTTGCAATGCTTTTGCTGAATTACTGCATGCTCGGCAGAAAATAAAGACAAATGAGAGGGAACAAATGCCAGGCATCATCAAGTGCACAAACACTAATCATTGAAAAGATCAAAGCACTTCAATATAAAAAAAATTGAGCACACGACACCAATATCCATATTGCCTGAAAGACCAACTTTCTCCAACTGAAAGAAACAGTCAATCCTTTCTATCTCTGTCTCTGTCTCTCTTCTCACTCATACCTATACAAATAAAATCACACCTTCAACATATTGGCTTTATTATTTTTAGTTTGCTTTTTTTTGTGTGAAACTACCCTTATGTAATTGGAATGGAGTAAAACTTTTAACTTTAAAATAGTATTATATGATAGCAGTTTAAAACTAGTTTAAAAACAGTTTGCTTCTAATCTCATAAAAGGTTTAATTAATTCTCTGGCATAAAAGCTATTTAAGAGTAACAATCTTTTAGTTCTTGTTTTTTAATATCTGTTCTAATCTAATAATTAATGTGTATTAAATGTGTATTTCAAAAAGTTGTTTCTAGTTTAAATGGATGATACCATAGACTAATGTATAATAATAGAAAACAATACAATTAGATTATATCTTCTTGCACAATACTAAATTGTAATATATAAATAAATAGTTTCTCTTTAAACATTGCACAGACTATTCCTCAGCAACAATTAAATGCTCTCCGCCACTACAAAACAATAACAATTTCTACCAACCCACTCACCACTGTCACAACCAAACTCAATCATAAGCCAAGTAAAACCAGAGGACAGATTATCCAGCACTGCCATCAACCAGTTCATCGAACCATTTCATTATGCCAGTCCACACACAGCCAATAAATCCCAATCCTTCCCAGCCATTACCCAACGTCGAGGCGAAAAAAAACCGTTAAACAATCCGGCCAATCAGCCCGATCGCCCATCCAGCTAGATTCCAAAAACAAACAGCCCCTCTTCCCCCGAAAAAAAGAGCCCTCCCCAACACTACCCCCCGCTCGCTCGCCCGCCGCCCCCACAAAGGAAGCCAGAGGCGTCGTCAACTACCCAGTAGCATATATAAAATTTTTCGTCCTGCCTCATACGAATCCAGCCTTACAATACATCCTCCTTTCTCTCTCTCTCTCTCTCACACGCTTACATCGTCACACACCCACGACTTAGCTGTCTATTTGACTCACCTCATCCATCGGCAGCTGTATATGTGTGTATACGCTGTGCGCGCTGGCAGAGCAGACGGGCTGTCTCTTTCTCTCCTGGCTCTCAGGACGACGAAGACACTAGTCCAGCCTCGGCGCTGATCCTACCTAAGTTCACCTCACTATTGACCATATTGCCAAACGTGTATACATGCACCCGCGACTATACGAACACACGCGTGTATATATATATATATATATATATATGTATATAAAACGAGCGGGGGGAGAGAGAGAGTCTAGCTATATACGACGCAAAGTCGCCTTTCTCTCTCCTCTCTATCCTATATCCTAAACACACTCGCGTCACACACGTATTATCCTTTTGTTCTCTCGCTCCTCTGTATCCTCGCGCGGGGCATCGGCGATTACACACTTCTCCTCCTTTTTTTTCTTCTTCTTTCTTCTCTCGCGCGCTGGTACGTCGCGATGCACAGCCGGGGGGAGGCCGTTTGTTTATGGCGGCTCGGGCCTCTCTGCGATACGTCGCGACGAGCAGGACTATAGTCTCTCTCTCTCTCGGCTTGCGCATGCCGCGGAGCTGTAGGCGGCACTGCTGACATCTGCTGGGAGTAGTCAGCGACGCGGCGCGGTGGGTTCGGGTACTTTCGTACCGATCGAACACTGCTGATATATAGGCAGGATTCGAGCAAC
This sequence comes from Eupelmus urozonus, assembly GCA_900480035.1. NCBI lineage: Eukaryota > Metazoa > Arthropoda > Insecta > Hymenoptera > Eupelmidae > Eupelmus > Eupelmus urozonus. The sequence continues at coordinate 3,517 of UELX01002099.1, forward strand.
AATGAGAGATAAAAGAATGCAACAAATGTCGGAATATGGACGACTGGATGAGTGCTGGATAGGTTGATGTGCGGGGATTCCTGATTGTTGCTTAGGGGGTTTTTTGGATTGTGCGAGTCGATGGTGGGTGAGTGAGGGAAGTGGATGGGATTGTTGGGGTGCTGAGTTTTGTTTAGTTACCGGTGCTGTGACGTTTGGTTTTTTTTTAAGGTTTTATTCTGTTGTGGGTGGTTTTGGTTTTGGAATTTTTGGTGGAGTTGGTGGGTTTGGGGGAGGTGAGAGAGGTTTGGGTTTAGTTGGCGGTTTTTTTTGTGGGGGATCGATCTTTGCTACGTACACAATTTTTTTTTATTACTTGTTTATTGTATTTGTACTTGTGTGGTTTGATAAATGTATTTTAGGTTTTTTTATTTTTGTTATATTTGTTATTTACGTGTTTAATGATTATGTTTTTTGATATGGACCAAAGCTGGAAAATAACGTTTAAACTTGGAATTTGTTTATCGGAAGGTTATAAAAAAACATAGATCTTTAACGTACTATACCTACTTTTAACGGGTCTAATACATTTGAGAGTATAAAACCTACACGCTTCGATATATCTATATATATAGATCTATACCAGCCGACTAGGCGATTTTAGGTTAGATCTGCATAAATATGGGTCGTCCAAGTTGATCTTAAATTGCGAAAATGTGGGAAATACATAAAAGATTGTGTACATAGTTAATTTCTATGAAATCTGTATAATAAATCGTAAACTCTTATTTGGAGTTGTAATAAACAAGCTTTTTCTGCATGATGAGTAAAATTTTTACTCATATTAATTTTTCAGTGAGAAAGCTAGTAAAATTCAATATTTACAAGTGCAAAACATTATGTAAAGAAATGATGGGTCAGTAAACTTTTATCTTCACAATGTGATTCTAATAAAATTTTATTTTATTTATTAACTACTTTTCATTTATATATAGCTGGCCCAGCAGTACAAAAGAAGGATCGGATTATTTGGATAGACTTGGAAGTTAGTAAATGATGCAATTGTTTTAATAAAAATCATAATTTGTCATTTATTTAAAATATGATTATTATGTTTTAGATGACAGGTCTTAATGTAATTGAAGATCGAATTTTAGAAGTTGCAAGTATCATCACTGATGATAATTTAAATATTATTAGTGATGAATTTGAAATGGTCATTAATCAATCAGAAGAAGTTTTCGAGGCTATGATTCCTTGGTGTCAAGAGCAACATAACAAAGTATATATAAAATCTTAGTACATATTCACACATAATATATAAATTTATTTTTAAAATCAATATTAAATAATAAGTTTAGATTAACTTCAAAAATAAATTAATGGAATGTTTTTTTGTCAATTGTTCTCAGCCTCTTATCAAAAAACTCTAAGTAGTATTTTTTAAATGTAATATAAATATAAAATAATTAATGGTTTTAATTAAGTGTTTTTAATACAAATTTTTAAGATTTTTTTGTATTTATTTTATTTTTATTCAAATAATATTTAAATGAAAAATTATTTCTAGACAGGATTAATAGAAGCTTGTCGGAAATCAATATTCAATGAAGAAATGGTTGAAGAGGAACTTTTAAAGTTTTTTAAAAAATATGTCCCAAAAAAAACTTGTCCTTTGGCAGGTAGCTGTTTGTATATGGATCGGGCATTTCTCGAAAGATACATGCCTCGAGTATTTGACTACTTAGGAGATGATGTTATTGATGTTGCTTCAATCAATGAATTAGCCAAGTAAGAATATTTTCTAAACAAAATTATTATTAACAGATTTAGATTAAATATTGTTAATGTACATTTGATATTTTGCAGACGATGGAACAAAAAAATTGAAAGAAAAAAGCAAAGAAAAACAGGAGATCACAGAGCACTTGGTGACATAAAAGACAGCATTAATGAACTGAATTATTATAGAAAAAACATATTTCAGTAATTTTATAAGTTTATTTTTTTTACAACTGGAAACTGAATAAAAAAGAAATGTTTTATTGATAATTTTTAAATTTTACTAAGACGATCAAAACAAAAAAATATAAACATTAGGATTTAGCTGTTGTTATATAATAATACTTATTGTTACAAAAAACAAAATGATTTATAAAGTCAACTAATATCAAATATATAGATAATTTTGTAAAAATATTTTGTTAACAAGACGTTATTTTTTAATTCATAAATAAACAAATAGTTACAAATTTAATATTTTTCAATATTGGGTTGATTTTTTTATTTGTAGATATAAAGTTTTGTTATCAATCACTATTTGTATAATTAAAAACAAAAATCAAGTAAATCGTGAAAGAAAACATAAAAATTTGTGAACATTTTTAATAGATCTCTGTAAAAATGCTCTAACAACAATACAATGTATGTACAATAAAAAAATATTTTTTAACAAAGAAAAATCGCAATTGATTAATCTTTCAGCCTCGCAACCATATTAAACCTCACAATCCCTAAAAATCCAATAATCAAACAACTGTACATCAAATACCACGCACACCCAAATTGAAAAATCCCGCGAGCCGCGCTGCAAGCGTGGCACTAGCGCAGCGGCCACTGCACCCTCGCGTATATGCATCCTCCTACTATTGCCCACTTTTCCAGTCGCTCTCTCCGCGCGCGCGACTCACCGGGCCTCGTGACGTCATGAATGAAAGGTCTCCGCCGTGACACACAGTATACACACACAGTCGCGCGTGCAGAGAGCGAGACAATCGCCGCGCCAGTTCCCGCAAGTGCCAAAAAGGATCCAGTCTCTCCCCCCCTTGTAATAATCTAAGCGATTATTTATATTTTCCGTTTATCAAGGAATAAAGAGGCAGCTCGTCTACGAAAGGCTGGCCTACAGGTGTGCATTATCCGTATCTCGGGACGTTTCATGAAGGTAAGCTGCCTGTCACGCTCTCAGCTCTTTTTCGATCCTTGCTAAAGCGGAACATGGCAGACATTCCTGCGGCCCTGTCAAGACTCTCCTTCTCCGTCCGACTCGTGGCTGCATAAGGCTGGCGTTTCGGAGCGGGGTTGGCTTGTTTTGGGCGTGAGGCGGCTGTAATTGGGGTGTGTTACGGGACGATTGTATTTTTGCGCTCGCGGGGCGAGGTGTCGGTTTCGTGTATGACTCACGCAGCGAGGCGTTTCTCCTTCTCTGTCTGTCTCTCTCTCTCTCTCTCTCTCTCTGTCTTATCCGTTGTGTGTGAGCTGTTTTTTCCCAGAGAGGTGGGATCTTGATGGGGATGGATAAGGCGAGGTTGCGAGAGAGATAAAGGAAAGGTGGAGGAATGCGTGGGTAGTTGTTTACTTGGAGTGTAGATTGGGTGGCTTGGGTTGGGTGTTGTTTTTGAGAGGATTTTGATTGTTGGTTTTTTTTTTATGAAATTTTTTGGTTTGGAGGTGGTTTGAAGGATAGTGAGTCAATTAGTGCTTTGTTTTGTTGTTGGTGAAGGAATTTTGATTAAGTGTTTAACTAATTATGGTTATTGTTTCAGCAAAGTAAAAAGTGACACAGATTAAAATGTCGGACCACTTTGGGCCTATCACCCTGAAATGGGATCCCAAGAATTTAGAAATACGCACCATGTCAGTGGAGAAGACACTGGAGCCGCTTGTGCTCCAGGTGACAACGCTGGTCAATACAAAGGGACCCAGCAAAAAGAAGAAGGGCAAGTCAAAAAGAGCTAGCGCTTTAGTTGCCGCAGTTGAAAAGGCTACTGCAAACTTCATTGAAAAGGGAGAACAGATTGCTTATGAGAACCCTGATATTACTGCTGAGATGCTAAGTGCTGTCGAAGAAGTAAGAAAAACTGGTTCTGCTATGAGCATTGCTGCTAGGTGAGTACTTGCATTAATTATATTTGTACTGGCTTAATATGAATTTTGAGACTTATTTTCAATAATATTTTACAGAGAATTCTCTGAAGATCCATGCTCGTCTTTGAAAAGAGGAAACATGGTTCGTGCAGCTAGAAATCTTCTCTCAGCTGTAACACGTTTGCTCATTTTGGCAGACATGGTTGATGTACATTTGCTACTAAAATCCCTTCACGTTGTTGAAGATGATTTGAAGAAGCTGAAAAATGCATCGTCTCAAGGAGAACTTTTGGAGAACATAAAACAGTTTGGCAGAAATGCATCAGAGTTGATGAACCAAGCAGCTAAGCGACAGCAAGAACTGAAAGATCCTCAGTTGCGTGATGATTTGGCTGCTGCTCGTGCAGTACTCAAAAAACACTCCACCATGTTGTTAACTGCATCAAAGGTCTATGTGAGACATCCTGAATTAGCTGCTGCTAAAGCTAATCGTGATTACGTATTAAAGCAGGTTTGTTTATTTCTAATTTTATTCTAATCTTTTATTCATTTATTATATTGATATTTATTTATAAATGAAAAAGGGATGAACAATTTTTCATCCTTTTTTAAGATTTTACAATGACAAAAATCTAATACCCTAAACAAACTCTTACTCATACACCACTTGAATTGAATGAATCATACACACAAAGTGATTCACTTTGTTCCAAAAATGTAGATAAATAAATATTTATTTTTTATAGTCAATATATATTTTACAACAAATAAAATAATTTTACTTGTACCTTTATATTTAAAACATTAAATAATTTAAAAAATTCTCAGACTTCTTTCATAAACTTGATAAAATCACTTTTTCTGCATCCCTAAACAAATCAATCATACGCCCGACATATAAGCTCTAAATCCCTCGTTACATAAGCGAACTTCACCGTCTGCTTCACGCTAAAACGATGAATCCTTACAGGTCTGCGAGGCCGTGAACACGATAAACGACGTGGCTCAGGGCAAGACTCCAGGCGACAGTCAGCACCCGTACGACGGCCCGGGCGAGCTCGCCGCCGCACTCGACGACTTCGACGAGCGCATGGTCATGTCGCCGCTCGCCTACAACGAGGTGCGCACCCGGCCCAGCCTCGAGGAGCGCCTTGAGAGCATAATCAGCGGTGCGGCCTTGATGGCCGATTCTTCGTGCACGCGCGATGAGAGACGTGAGCGTATTGTGGCCGAGTGCAACGCCGTCAGGCAGGCCCTGCAGGATCTGCTCAGCGAGTACATGAACAACGTGAGTAGTTTTTTATGGTTTGAGTGGGTTTGGGGTGAAAGATGGGAGAAGTGTGTGAATAGTATGATGATGGTGTGAGGGATTTTTAAATTTGAAGATATAGAGAAGTTTTTTTAAGTATTGGAAATTATTGAACTTTGTTTAATTCTTTATTTGAAAATATTTTTCTTCTACAAATTATCGTTTTTAATGAAGATTAATATGTTTTTTTAACTAATTTACTTTTTCTTGTTTTTGATACTCCATTCATGTTTGATGGAAGTGAGTACATAGTGCAGTTGTACATATAGACTTCATAGATGAAAATACAGCACATGTTCTATTTTAACACAATATATAGTTGAGCAAAACTGTTATATTTTTGAAAAAATTCGTTGAAATATTATTAACTATTGAATTGTTCTTGTTCTGAAATAAAAACATATATATTCTTGAATTCACCATGAAATTTTTTTGAGCAAAGCACATCAAAAGAATAGAAATTGCACATGTTACTTATTTAAAATTAGTACAAACAAAATATGCACAATAGAGCAAGTTTTCCACAAAAAATACAATAATTAATTAATTTATTTTTATTTAATTAATGAATACATGGTTCTTTTATTGATACTTTATAATCTTTTTGTTTAATGAGAGCAGTTACAACTCGCTCGAGCTGGTAAAAGGGTAAATATTGAAAGTAACCCTGTATGTTCCTTGTATTGCCAAATTATGCATAATCAGATGTAGCTTTTGATGATGGTTCCTTATTGAGTATCATCAGTCATGGGCAAACTAAAATAATATTAATAAAAATACTCTAAATATCTGTTATGTTAAATATGAGTATCTTTATTTTTTTTTAATTCATTACATCTAGGCACAACTAGACATGAAACTTTTTTAAGTGATAAAATATAATTAGAGACAAAAATAAGCAAAAAATCTTTTAATTTTAAACAGGTAAACACTAAATTAACTGAACTTGTTTAATTAAACCTGTGTCTAGATACCACTGTCCATGTTTGATTATTATGTCGCTGTGTATTTTTCCTTGTACCATAACGATTCATGATGTTATACTAATACATGGTTTTTATTTGTTTGAAAGGCTGCTAATAAACTTGTTTATTGCTGCTTAAGAGTGAGCGTGTGTGCTTAAACTTTGTGAATTTCAGTAATGCTACTCAAAACAAGAACCATTATAAGCAGTAAAAATACATAATATAATTCAAGATCCTACTTTCAAAAGCAACTTTATAAATTTACCACAATACACATTTCCACAGTATCCAGTGCATAGATTTCATATTGTACGATTTCGATTTTCAGCTTCTCTCACCATAATATTTTAGGTAACATCTTACCAAGACACCAAATAGCCATCACTTTGATTCCCCATTATCTAGTATTTTAAAGGATCCCAAAACGCACTCATAAAACCAATTTTAAAACATCTACACTAGAAACATCATTTGATCTTTGTTAATGTTCATAAACACATGTATATACGAGACGACCATTGTATTTTCTAAATAAGCTTTTACATAGGACACACAAACAAAAGCTAATCCCGGAGTGTTGAGTGTCCCTATCATGAAAACCGAAAATATTTATAATCTTTGAATTTCAAACGCAGATGGGAGTCAAGGAGCAGTCGGAAGGCTTGGAGCGCGCCATAGATCACATGTGCAGGAAGACTCGCGATCTCCGTAGACAGCTGCGCAAAGCTGTGGTCGATCACGTCTCCGACAGTTTCCTGGAGACCAGCGTTCCTCTGCTGGTCCTCATCGAGGCTGCTCGTCACGGCAGAGACAAGGAGGTCGAGGAGTACGCCCTCGTCTTTACGGAGCACGCTAACAAGTTGGTCGAGGTATGTTTAATTGCTATAGTATTTAGGTATTGGAAATTCATTGGCACTAACAAATTGTGTTTTTTCTTTAGGTCGCCAATTTGGTGTGCAGCATGTCGGGCAACGAGGACGGCGTGAAGATGGTTCGCTACGCTGCAGCGCAAATCGAGAATCTCTGTCCCCAGGTGATCAACGCTGCCCGCGTGCTCGCTGCGCGCTCGCGCTCCAAGGTGGCTTTGGACAACATGGAGGTGTTCCGTCAGGCCTGGGAGAACCAAGTGCGCGTGCTGACAGAGGCGGTTGACGATATCACGACGATCGATGACTTCCTCGCCGTCTCGGAGAACCATATACTTGAGGACGTGAACAAGTGCGTGCTCGCGCTGCAGGAGGGCGATGCGGATACTCTAGATAGAACGGCTGGAGCAATCAGAGGACGATCGGCGAGAGTTTGCAATGTGGTGCAGGCTGAGATGGATAATTACGAACCATGCATCTATACAAAGAGAGTTCTGGAGGCAGTTAAGGTATTGAGGGAGCAAGTGATGCCGAAATTCGCACAGCGCGTGGAGGTGGCCGTCGATGCGCTGGGAAGCACACCGCCGAAGGACGTCGACGAGAACGATTTCATCGATGCGTCTAGGCTTGTGTACGATGGAGTTAGGGAGATCAGACGTGCTGTACTTATGAATAGAGTAAGTGCTATCTCGATTATACATTTTTTTACATAAAGCTAAATGTTAAAAATTATCGATTTTGAAAAACTGATGAATTAAAATATTAATTTTTTTACAGGCTGACGAAGACTTGGATCCAGAAGACGTCGAGTTGGATGAGCACTACACCCTTGAAACACGAAGCAAGTCGTCAGCTCAGACCGGCGAGCACGGTGTAGATGAGTATCCAGAAATCAGCGGTATCACAACTGCTCGCGAGGCCATGCGCAAGATGACTGAGGAAGACAAGCAGAAGATTCTCCAACAAGTCGAACACTTCAAGAGCGAGAAGCTCAAGTTCGATCGCGAGGTTGCTAAGTGGGACGACGCTGGTAATGACATCATCGTTCTCGCCAAGCATATGTGCATGATCATGATGGAAATGACGGACTTCACGCGTGGTCGCGGTCCTCTCAAGACCACCATGGACGTCATCAATGCCGCTAAAAAGATTTCGGAGTACGGTACCAAGTTGGACAAACTAACGAGGCAGATCGCTGATCAGTGCCCTGAGAGCTCTACCAAGAAGGACTTGCTAGCCTATCTCCAGAGAATTGCTCTCTACTGTCACCAGATGAACATCACCAGCAAGGTGAAGGCCGACGTACAGAATATCAGTGGTGAACTTATCGTTTCTGGATTGGACAGCGCCACCTCGCTGATTCAAGCTGCGAAGAATCTTATGAACGCTGTCGTACTGACTGTCAAGGCGTCGTACGTCGCGAGCACGAAGTATCCCAGGCAATCTACTGTCACGGTGAGTTTCAGTCTTTATATAATTTTAAACTATTCGGAAATTGGCTGACAATAAGTTTTGGTCTTTTGCAAAGATAATTTTTAATTAATCATATTTAAAATTCTGTATTCTATTTCAAGTAAAGTTTGAAAATTAAAAACAATTAAAATTAAAAAAAAAAAAACAACAATTTTTAAAATATATCTATACATTCATGATTTACAAAATTTACTCGTCAGCATTGTTTAATAAATTATTTGAAATTCTTAATTAAAAGAGAAATTTGCGAAATATTAATCAAGTAGTTAACGATAGATAAGCTTTAGCTAAATACAATAAGTTTTTGGGCTTATAATGTTTGTAGACCATTGAAGACAATGGAAGTGAGAAACAATGGCCTCGAGAGCCGCTCCTGCTCTACTTACCCGTATCATACAATTTATCTATTACTTACTCCGTTTCACTGGTATAATTGAACCTGCACCAAAATAACTTATCTAAATAGGGCTGGCGTTAGATTCATATACAAAATTCGCACAATGTGACAATGTGCTCATTTGTTATGTCATGTCGGAGTGACCGATGTAGACATTAGCGTCACAATCGACATCAATTGCCACTCGCTTCGCTAATGCTTTTTCACTCATGTATTATAATTAAGCTGGATAATTTTGGTGTTTTTCGCCATTATTATTAATAAACTTATTTTTTAATGCAGATTGAATTTATTAAGTGAAAATTGTTTAAAAAATTGAACTTTAAGCTGAATTAAAAAATAAGAAAGCACCAGTGTTCAATTATAAAGAGTTTTTAGTTTTGATAAAAGTATTGTTTCTTTCTTAGAGCTTTATAAACATTGTAGTAAAAACTTTTTTAAATCTGATGACCTTTTGATTTCATTTACTAAAATACAAACATCCATTGTAAATAAATACTTTTTTTATACATTTGTAGCACTTATTAAAAAGCAAATATATAAATTAAGAGCTTCTGATTAGAATAAAAATTATAATATACACGCACAAGATTTTTTTAAATTTAACAGAATGATTTGATAATTTTGTTTTCATAGTTTAATAAATGTTATTGAATGCTTTATCAAATCATTCTTAAAATAGTATAAAATGTATATACCTTTTGGCTAATAAATGCTTTGTTTACTGCTTGCTAATTCGCCTTTTGGAATATGCAGTATGTAAGTATATTTCCGAATAATGACGTATTGATGTTGTGTGTACTGTGTGTTTATAAGTGATGCTAAATATTTATTTTTAATATAAATTATTATTCAGAAAATCTACATCACTGTTAAAACAAGTAATACCGCGGCGCTGATTAAAAACTGATTTATCTAATTTTCGAAAATATAAAATAACTCTTACTATTGTTATAAAATTTTAAGTAATTGAAAAAGATTAACTTATTTTTTCATAATTTATTCTAATGTACAAAGTCAATACAATATAAATACTTTTTATTATTATTATTATTTTTTTTAATAAAAGTTTATAGTTTTATCTTATTATTCATTTAATAAATATTAATGTTAGTAATATTACTCAAAATTGAGAGCACCATCATAACTAATCTCAATATCAAAATGATTACAATTTTTCAAACCTTCAAAGCAGTTAGATGATTAGTTTAATATACTTACTGTTTTTATGATAGTGTGAATGATAATGAAAAAGACTGTTCAATGCTTCGAACAAGTGGCGATCATTAGAGTCTTTTCTATTAACTATATCTCAAAAAAGTGCCAATTTTGAGTAAAAAATAATATTTACGTCTAAATAACAATCCATTTTTAATAAAACATCAATTTTCTCATTGCAGTCCCCTATTGTTGTATGGAAGATGAAGGCACCGGAAAAGAAGCCACTTGTACGTCCCGAGCGGCCCGAGGAGGTGCGCGCCAAGGTACGCAAGGGCTCACAGAAGAAGGTTCAGAATCCCATTCACGCGCTCTCCGAGTTCCAGAGTCCCACCGAGAGCGTCTAAGAAGCAACTTGGGTTTATTTTTAAATAACTCTCCGCATTTTTATCGCGTCTTTACAAATTTTTCGATAAAGGAGAAGGGACAGAAGGGTGGATGAAGGTACTTTTTACCTTTCCTTTTTTTGTATTTTACTCACTTACAAGTTTATCGAGAGAAAGGTTTCTCGATGATATCTCATACACGACGTTTGCTCGGACCAGTTTTAACTCTCTTTTGAACGATGTTGTTGTAACCGATATTTCCTGTTCTCTATGGTTGTTGACGAATGGGCTGCTGATTTCGCATCGGCAGCTGATATCGATGCTCGGGAAATGGTGTATTTGAGATTTCGAGGTTTTTGAAACGTCGACGTGACTTTCAGGGATGCTTAGAATTGATGCTTTATAAGTGCGATGTTGATTTCATAATAGTATTTTAATTAATTTCATTATTTGGCAATAAGGTGGTTCAAAGATATCCTGAATCCCTCCTGAAGAGGTGATAAATAATTTAGTACCAAAGACTGAATCACGTCATCAAATAAGGGTTTCAAGTAATAAATCGTCGTGAAATTGTCAACAAACATTATTATTATTTCATGTATTTTTTCATTTAATTCTTAAACTTGACAATAATGCCAAGTGATAGGTTATAAAAAAATTCGTAAAATTTGCTAAAGCATTGATTCTAAGAAAATCTCAGAAGAGAATAAACGTTTCAAAAACCAATGTTTTAAACATCGAAGTTGCATTACAAATTTGAATGTACTTGAGAAACTTCGATAGTAAAACTTCTCTTCATACACATTAATTCTTCGCTAATCGTAAATTCGTAAATCGTGTTAAATTTTACCGAGACAACTTAAGGTATAGTCGGTAATTAAACTATGGCCAAGTTCAGTTTTTTACGGATGGTTGTAAGCCATGGAAAATTTTTTTTCCAATGACAGAATCAAGTGGAAAAGTCTGCTGCGTTTTTTAGTAATATACACGTCGGAAGGGAAAAGTGGAAGGAGAATGAAATGAGGCAGTATTGAATTTTTTGTACAAGAGACTGCCAATCACAGAGTATTGATTACTAAGCTGATTGTATATAAGTGAATGTATACTTTATATTTATGGCTGAAGATTCTTTTTGGATATCTTTTATATTATATGATGTGGCTGAGAGCGAGGAATCATTGGTATCATTAGACATTTATTGTCTGATTATGGGAACTTTAAATTAGAATGATGGAAAATATAATAGGATTTATAAGTATTTTATTTAGGCAATTTTACATTATTATTTCACTTTTATGCTTAAGTTGATCATAATTAGGAATCATTTTATTAGTCAATAGTTGGTTGGTGAAGTTGTATAATTTTTAATACGATGTCTATCTATGAGTCTATCTGGAAAGTATTTAAAATAGTAAATCCTTTATAACGTATTTTTGCTTTGAATTCTATGGAAAATTAATTAAAAGTAATTCGTTACTTGATAATAATTTATGTTTACATATGTAACTACAGGTTAAGTAGAAATGTTAATATCTTTAGTTTTTTGTAGAACTTTGTCACATTAAATGCTTTAAGTAATATTTGAAATTGCAATAATTGCAATAATAATTATATTGCTTTAGAAAATATTATAAAAGGATAAAAACTCAAGATTTTGAATTTAAACCTAAGCGATTTATTGAAGATTTATTTGTATTTATTTGTAAAATAGTAATAGTATCTAATATAAGAAAAAATTAAAAATTGTTTTAATAAAATTAGTTTTAAGCTTTTCTATACTGTCTTTTATAGGCTAAAATACTTATGAATACTATTGTATACTATATAAATTAATGTTTAAGATTAAGTTTCTTGGCAAAAGTATCGAAATCAGTTTTACAATTTATCAATAAAGAACTAACAAAGAAATACCTGACGACGCAATCTGTAGGATTTACAAGGTTTTATAAACGAGTTTTACAATAAAATCACTGAATATAATAAATGAAGTAATAAACTATAATCAATGTAACTTTTCCTTCCCTGCAAGTTTATTTTTATTTTCTTCATCAAAAATAGAGTTTCAATAGATAGGTCTCGCATATCACCGAAAATTATTCGTAAAATAGGTTACGAATTAAAAAAAAAAGCATTTTTGATTCTTTAGTGATTCTAGCTTATTGATCATGTTACTGATGCGCCGTTAGGATAAAAAAATAAGTTTGACTTTGTATCATAGATGAAAAATGTGATTAAATGTTAAGCATTTAAATGTAAAATAATTAATGAACTTTCACTCTTGGAAAGCAATCAACTATAACTTCAACTAGTTGAAAAGATACTTTACAGTATTCTATAAATTCAGTTTATTTTTTTAAGTCGAAATTTATAATTTCTAAACTATTTAATTATGCGAATTTATTTTTGCAGGACACTACAATAAATAATTTTCTTTAATATTGTTAAGAAATATTATTCTTGTAATTCTTTACGTGAGAAATCAATCATATTGCAATTGAGATATTGCTTGTTTACAATGTACTTCTACATGTATTCTGCGGCTTGAATTAATCTATTTCGTATATTTATGCATTATGTATCAACGCAGGACAAGGGAATTTTCATCTGAAAATTGTGAAAAAGTATTTAAGCAAGAGTAATGCAAGATTTTACGTTCGGCGTTGTTTAAAATCTGCTGTATACTGCATGCATAAACGTTGAAAAGAAAAATAAAATTTTACACAGAAATAAATCACTTATATGAATTTATTTGACCTTTTTCTGATATACTTAATTATTTTTTAATTTTTAAAGGATTATTTAGTAATAGTAATAAGAGATTAAAATAAATAAGTTGTTCCGATATATATTTTATTCTGTTTAAGGCTTACAATATAGTCTCTAAAACAGAAATTATTTAATAATTAACTTTTTATTTACATAAAAACAATATTGAGTTTAGATATAAATTTTTTTTAATTTCTTTGAGCATTAGATTTTAAATGCTTGAATGCACAAAATAAAATAAAATTAGATAAAAAAGGGGTTTGAAAGAAATTATAAAACTTTTTTTGGTGTTTTACATACATAATTTTTATTTTTTTTTTTTTTGTATGCTACTTGTTAAATGCTATAAACAAAAATGAAGATAAAATGAATGTTCGCAAATGCTAAGATTTGTTTATATCGAGACTGTAAATAACATGAAATATTGCGTAATTACATAATTCAAGTATATGTGATCCTTCATGAGCAAACATTTGAATTGCCGAGTTTTTCTTCTTTTTTTTTTTGTTAATCCCGTGAAAAAAAAATACAATCAAAGTTATTATACCGCTCGCATTATACAAACTAATAAAAGAGTCACGCGATAATATTTCGACGCTTAAAACTAGCTGTCGAGCGAAACGTGCCTCAACGTAACGTTCCGCGCGCATTCTAGTGATATCCGTTTCGCTAAAAAAATATGATAAATATCACGCATTTACAACATTCGACTCCCAATTATATGATGAAAAATAATTTTATATTACAAAATTCCAAGTGAATCGACGGTTGATCCGCTTGCCAAAAATTATACAATTATTTAAAAAAATATATGACAACGAAAGATTAAATATAGATAATAGGCGAAAAATAAAAGTCGAAGATGACGTCGAATGAATAAATTTACAACTCTTTTTCTTTTCCATAAAAAGTAAACGTTACTTCTTTTTTTTTTCATCCCTTTGTACAAATAAATCTCTTTTCTCTTCCTCTTGAGTTTTCGATCACAGCACATACATACATCGTCGATGTGAAAGATCCGTGCGGAAAGAAATACGCTCGTCTCCTTTATTTTTCCGCAAGTCCCGGGCGAATAACGGACGGTTCAGCGCGCTACATAAATCAGATAATTTGATGCAACAATCTTGTCCTCACTTAACTACTGCAGAGATCGCGCGCAACTACGCGTGCATACGGATTATACATTTAGTTGCGCGCGGTCATTTACTCAAGCATAAATAATCAGTAATACGGGCGGGATTGCTGAGAAAATTATGCGATTTTTCCTTTACATATAACAATCGCGATTTTCGTCCGCTCACCAGGGGAAAACGCTCTCTCGTCGCTCGCGAGTCTATCGCGAAAAATAATAGATGAACGGAAAATCTAGGGAATATTATCGTAAGGCAAGTTTTACAATCATTTTTTTAGTCTCGGCGTTCGATTTTTCTTCGTGCAAATAGTCACAATAAAAATGTTTCTCTTAAAAAATCACAAGACAGTTTCCTCTTTAGCCACAAGCAATAGACGTAATTATGAGCTGCTTTTTTTGTTTCTTTACGATTAATTTAATTTTTTTTTGTATCGACGGGAAAAAAATTGTCATTATGCAAATACTAACATATAATTATAGTAATTCTCGATTGTGTTTCACTGAAAACTTAAGTTCTGTTTATTTTTTTTTCTTTTTCTAATAATAGTTTTTAAAATTAAGATCAAATTATGAATTTTTCCGAGATTTCTTAAAATTTATCAATTAAATATTAAGGTGACAATTTTATTACTGAAACTTACAAAAATAATTTAATACTAAAATTTATTCATGATAGTTAAATTTTAGTTAACGCAATCGAAGATCACTAATAGAGTTTAATACGCGTTCTTTCAATTATCAATATTTCGTATAGCCGCGTAAGTTCATATACAACTGGCGATAATTACAATTTAAAATTTTTTTCCCGCTGCATTGTAATATATATATACGTATAATGTGCGCGTGACGCCGAGAGTCTTTTCGATCGTCTTTCGAAAGTCTTTAAAGACATACTTGAACAATTGGAAGACCATCTCCAGACGAGAAAATGCACATCTCTCAAATAAAAAAGTCGCGGTTACATACGGGCTCTCAGCTCTACATTTATAAAAGAAATAACTGCATTTTCTACACACTCGAACTTATATATTTTAATATTTAAATTAATAATATGAAAAATATGAAAATGTAAATATTAACAAGAATTATTAAAACCAAATTTATTCGTAGTAAAAATTGTTAACGAAATTATTGTGCTTGAACTTTTAAACATTCAATTACGCATAAGTAAATTTTTGTTATTATATCGTTAAAAAAAAAAAAAACTAATTTAATATATAAATTTGAATGTGTACTTCTCAATGCATATATTTCTTTTTTTATCTACGGCGCACTCCTGTTTAACAACGAAAAAATGCTCAAAGTACACTCACCATTTATACGACTATTAGTATATTCTGATTATAACGTAGAAGATTTATATTCGTCACCTAAATTCTATGAAAATTCCCAAAGTAAAATGTCTTATGTATTTTTTTTGTCTTTTTTTTATAGAAAACCTTCCTCTAGAAAGTAAGTAAGCATGTGCAGACTCCCGCTGTCATAACGAAAAAAAAGAGTCCCTCACAGCCTGAGTTAGACTTTCGTTTTGAGATCTTGCAAAGTCCACTTTTAGCAAAGGAGGGGAAAATAAGAGAAAGAGGATGAGCGGATTGAGGGCCCAGAATCCACGTATTGACGGCCTGTTCGAGACACTTTCATTTAAAAGGACACGAATTTCTTAAGATTATCTCAATGTTTAAATATTTAAATATTTAAATATTCAATAAAATCATAAATATCTAAATATATAAATACTTAAATCTAAATATAATTATTTGATTAATTTTTTTTTTTTTTAATACGATTATTACTTGACTATATTTGTCTGTTTTTGTTGCACGTGTTTTTATTATGCCTTACTTTGAGCTTGAAAGAGAAAGTAAAAAGACAGAAAATCAAATAGATTGTGATGATGTGATGTAGTCAAGCAAACCGGGATGCCTTTGAGTAAAAGCTCAATGACTGGACTAGTTAAAAGCGAGGCTCATAAGTTCGGCAAAAAATTAATATTAACAATTTTTCTTTAGTATATCATACAAAATAATATAACTCCTGCTGTGATTTCATTTTAAGTACACGTTCAGATGATTTATCACCATAACAGTGTATAAATATTTACCAATAAATAGATGAAATATCTTAAATGGAAAGTATACAAAAATAATCTTTTACATACAGGAGACTCTGTGTTCATTAAAATTATGATAAAAAAAACTTAATATCGACCGTACAAACTATATTAAAATTCTCGTATTAAATTTTGCAAATATATAAACAAACACGTGCTTTCTTACTCACTTTTTTCATGACAATTAATATCTCTAAAAATCGGACAGCATTAAACCTGATTTTTCGCATTACGTTTTTAATAACTACTTTGCGTTTCTTTTTTTGTTCACCTAATTTTACGTTTATAATCTTACATCGTTGGCTCGCAACGCCTAATATTATTCACTGAAGATAATCATTCGACCTCGGATAAAAGGGGGAAAGGATTCTGGGCATATCAGTAGCCCAAAGATCTGTTACTCTGCAAAGGTGGAAACTTGAGCGAGGGACCTCTACGACGACTTCGCACTGATTTCGGGTGGCGTCGTCACCTTGAAGGCAGGGACGAATTCCGCCGCGTTGGGGTTTAACGTGCTCTGCAAAAGTAATTCATTTTGTATTATTATATGTACAAATGATTGATAAAAAAGTTTTACAAAATGATATTTTACTAAATGTAACAAAATGCAATAGTTATCTAATTTCCTTTGTAAAAATAAGAAATAATGGTCAAATTATAAAGATCTATATTGTAGTGGATTATAAATTGTTTTTGGCATCACTGCTTTGTATTTAACAAGTCATTAAATACTAGCTAAAGGCTATTTTAGTCTGATTGCAAGTATTTAAAAAGATGTAGCAAATAATTATAATTTGGCAAGCTTAGATTAGAATTATTTTGTTCAAGGACATACCTGCTTAGCAATGTCGTCATGCACTCGTAGGCTGTTCAACTGTTGGCACAGTTCGGCGCCATTGCTTTCCGTACTCGTAGCAGCATTCCAAGCACTGGAGGTCTGGTTCCTTTCGTGCTGCCTCTCTTCTTCCAGCATAGCCTCCAAGCATTCTTCCATCAGTTCTTCTTCTTCTAATTGTTGTAAGACCTGAGAGAAACGATATTTCATAAAACACTTGTAACAACATAACCTTTGAATTTCAGAAAACTTCTAATGTAGGACATGTATATACTAAGATACATACTTGGTTACACAACAATTTACCTAACATTGGTGCATAATGCATAAATCTTGTTGAATAACGCTGTTCGCTATATATTTACCTGCTTATCAAACTCCTCTTCGTTCTCCATCCACATGTACTCTGAGAAGTCATCTTCGGCCGATGCAGTAACATCTGCATCCGACTCTACATTGTCCAAATAAGGAATGACACCGCTCTCGTGGCCGTAGTACCCATTACCAGAACCTCCAGTTGGAATCTTCATTTTCATACCAGCCTTATATTCAGCGCTGTAACACATAATGGTCCCTAAAATTATTTTGATTAAGTCGGCTCTAAAAACAGCTAGGGACAAAACAATGTGCTTGTTGACTGCTTAAGGATTTCACCGCTAACTGAAGAGCCTCTCCTCTAATATTCAATTCCCAAAACTTTCAAGCGAACAAAAAAAAAAAAAAAAGAAAAAAACAAAATTTGGAGGGGGACACAGCCAAGGACTGGCATCGAGTGCTATCAAGGTTCATCGCTCTGTTTCTAGGACACGCAAGTGACTAGCATAAGAAACGATTACGAATGCACCTTTTTGCGCTTTGCTTTTTCATTCCGCAAATGCTTACATAAACACTCTAGCCTTAGCGATCGGCCAAATCATTATATTATCCCCCCATCACGTAAACAGTCAAAGCAAGCAGCCCACCACCTGTTTCTACAAAGAAATGCGACATTAGACACACAGCGACAGACCGGACACATAGACACACAAAACACACGGTGAAAATCTTAACGTCCCGAATACGAAATGCTTCACGAAAGCCCACGCATTAAAACGCGCGGACGGCATAAGTATCGCACTCGTCGAGTATATAGAAACGCTTTTTAATTGGCTCGATCGAGGCCAAGGCGCGAAAAAAAAACAAGGCGCACACACAGCTCCGAAATTCCCCGCTTTCGACTTGACGTAAAAAATAAAAAAACCCAAGCTCGGCAATACCAGACGCACCTACCTTTTCAAAAATCTCACTCGAATTAAAAAAAAAAAGAGAGCGATATCGAGACACTCGCAAAGACAGCAGCACGAAGCGAAAGCGAAGGTTGCTGACCAGGCTCAACAACCTTGGTGTCCTCTCCTCTCTCTTTTCGGCTTGGCGCGCTGCTCTCAGCTCGTGTATACGCGTATAATAAGTACATATATTCAAAGCCGGGCACGGCGACGTCTGCCTCTCGTCTCAAAGCTTCGCCTTGATTCCGCGGCTCTCTGCGCGTGTGCGGCCCTCGCGCGCGCTGTGTATACGTATGCGGGCAGCTAAGCCGCGCCTCGCAACTATCCTATATAGCCTAGCTATCCAGAACGTCGAACCGCGAGAGACAGACAGAAGGTGAGGATTATTTATGCGTGAGAGGAAGAGTAAGCGTCGATGCTCCGAAATGAATTTTTGATTTTTTTGTTGGTTTTGGGGATTTTTTTGATGTTGAGAGTTTGTTGGGATTGTTATTGATTAGGCGCGTTGCTCCGGAACGGCCGGTTCTAAAATTAGGGCCGAGGGAGTTTTAAATGGTTAATGCATGAGCGACGGAATTTTAGATGACGCTGGTACGTTGGCTTTTTGATGTTACGAAACGGCCTCTTTGTTTTCCGACTGTGATATTGGGATTTGAAATTCGAGGTTGATAATTTGTTTTTTTAAAGAGTTTTTTGGGATGATTAAATGTGGGGGCGATTAGCTTGGCGATCGATCGAGATAATAATTCGCTGTTTTATTTGCGGAGCTGTTGTTAACGGCTGAGTGTGGATGTAATGACGTTTATAGGCAGTGTATAAGTAAGAGGATGTGTTGACTGCTAATTTCTAGCTTGGCGTGGTTATTTTTAGACTTTTTAGCTTTCGAGCGTTTTTAAAACTTTTCTGTTTTACCGTTTCATTGATTTTTTTCGCTTTCTATTTGTCTAGGATTAATTATACGTTGTTCCTACGTTTTAGTTTTCTTATTACATTTTTGCGTATTTTTATCAGGTTCTCTCAGTTTACGTGTATCGTAATTTTTAATAACAGTTTATCGTCGCATTTTAACTTTATCTTTTCATTGCGTTTTGTTACTGATTAAGGTAATACATTTTATCACTATTTGTTTATACAATTCGAAGCCGTACCTCCTGTTTATTTTGTTTACGTTAACTCAAAAAATTTACTTTATTTACACCGAATAAATCCGAATAATCGTATCTCGTCTTTCCCAACAAAACATGTGTAAGTATAAAACGCCTCTTAAAAAAAGACTACCTATCACATCTGAATTTCCAAATTAATAAATCATAATTTAATCTTATCCGACTATCTAATCTAATCTTGCAACAACCCCGACTCGTTCACGTGAATACCTGGCTAGAAAACAAAATTTAATCAAGCTGTTAAACGCTGAACAAAAACATTGGCTTCCCATAAGCCTGCCTTATTCTTGACTAGCCATGTTACTAATATAGATTAAGTTTTAAACGTTATAATTCACAAGTAAAATCAATTATTTCTAAAAAAAATAAAAATCACATTCCGCTGAAACGTACCTAATTATTTCAAACACGTTTCCCGGCTGCCACGTGCCTCAAAAGAGCGTGCCGCAATTTTCTCCGAGCGGCCAACGCTCGACTCCCAGTCACCTCTGTCGCAAATGAATTTTCCAGCATTCAAATGAATTCCGCACTGAATTCCAAAGCTTATCAGGCGGCGATAACCTCGAAAGCAAAAAATCGCCGACAGCTTTTCCAATAAAAAAAAAAAAAGGAAAATTACCCAATAGAAGAAAAAAGCCTTCTCACTTGTACACCATAATAGCAGCCCTTCTCTATCCGTCCCCGCGCAGCTGCGGCCGGCAGCTCGCCTATTATCGTCGAAAAACCAGCGCCGACGTATAGAATCGGCCCGCGCATCTGTGCTTAGAGTCTCGCCCCTCGGATCGACGTTCGCTGGGGTAAGTGTCTATGTGGCCGAAAGACAAAGGGACGCGGGCGGTTTGAAAAAAACACTGAGAATTTTGATGAGTTGAAGCGGAAGACCGAACTCTTAGAGGATGTCCATGACTGTGTGTCGAGCGCGCGCGCGCTAGCCGACCATTTTGAATGGGAGGTCGAAAAACGTAAGGTTGGTTGGTGCGCTGGCTTGCTCGTGTTTTGTTCGGTCTGCTCGGGTTGGGACTTTATCTACTGATGGGGGCATGTCTTGGGTGCTTGTTGACTGGGTGAGTTTAGTATGCAGCGTGGATTTTTTGTTTGGAATTATTATTTATATGGTTTATTAAAAGTCTTTATTTGTAAAATTGTGGTAGTGAATATTTTGGTTATCGTTTAGTGTGAAGGATATTTTTGTTAGGAATTTTCCGAAGCTCTTTATTTAATAAAAGAGACGATTTAATTCTTAAGTGATAAATCAACAAATGTGGGTTTATTCATTAACTCGGTATTAAGAAACGCGCTTTATAAATTGAAAAATAACTTTCTGCGATAAGTCCGTAAAAACTTGAAATTTTTGATAAAAAGAACTGCGCGCAGATACGTAATTTATCAGTCGCCTTGAAAGTAGGTTAACAGATTATGAGTTTTTACATATAAATGAACAAGTTTAAATTCATTCTTTAAAATTCTAATGTTTACCCAGCCTTATCTTAATATTTAAATAGTTACTAACTTTAGCAAACTTGAAAACGAATCTACGTGGTCTTTTTCTCTCTCAAAACACCAAATTAAATAATTCAAAATTTAAGATTTTATTTTTAAACAGGCACCCAATACATAAATCCACAGTCCTTCGAAGCACGCTGTAAAATTCAAAACAAGGAATCGCCCAAATGCCAAGGACTAAATTCCCAAAACCAGCGCGCTTTCCACGACAAAGCCCTTGTTGATCAATAAACGGCCCGATTGTGTCCGTCCTGAAAAACAAAAGCAGCCGACTGGACACACACACATAAGGTCAAAAACTTTAGCATTCGAACATCGATGTCTATTTATACAGGCGACGTTAACCACCCGGTAACTGCCACGGCAACGAGACAGCACCACAACCGCCCTTCTATCTGCTCTCAATAATTCCCTGCTACGATCCCTTCGACCCTGCGCCGCGCGAGCTGGGGTCAGCTGAACAATCTATATACATATACAGCAGAGACGCAGCTTCCCGCGCCCTCCGGCCACCCACGCGCGATTTCCCTGCACAGTCTCCCCCCTTGCAGGCATGAATCACCGGCTCTCTCTATTTTTTCTCCCTCGCCTCGACTTTACATAATTGCTCTCTCGCATTTACAAGTCTGGAAGCCAGCGCGACAATCGACTTTCCAATTAACAATTGAGATCCGTATTGTTTGTCAGCTGGCGGGTATATAATAAAGAAGCCGAGCGAGAAAAAAAAGAGAAGGAAGCAAAGAGGAAGTGTCAGGGATGAGCGCGCTCAAGCGGGCCCGCTTTTATAAACAAAACGCTGGCTGACGCGCGTCGATACACTACTTATATACGCGCGAGTATACATATATATATATATATAATCGGGAGGAAAAGAGACGGCGAGCGCTCGCCATTTCGGAGCCAAAAACAAACAGCGCGCGCACTCGCTATGCGTGTGCATGCCATTTTCACGTCCGCCTCGCGGTGAAAATGTCGGCGAACGTTTCCGCGCGCTCCTTTCCTCACGCTCTGTCTCTCTCTCTCTCACGCACACGTATACACTATATAGCCCGAGAGTCGCGCCGCTCGAGCGGATCATCCGCGTTTTTACGTTTTATTTATCTCCCGCGACTGGCCCGCCTTCTGCGTCCTCGCTTACGTGTAGACGGCGCGTATATATACACGCCGAGCGTGTATAAACACGAGCTCGGAGAAGCTACCATATACCGCCGTGAAAATGGAGGGACACTCGTATACGTTCTTTTTCTCTCCTCCATCCTCGCGGCTGTTGCGCAAATAAAAGCCAGCCGAGAGAGCTAAAAACACACGGCGCGCTGAGGCCACCATTGAAAGCGAGAAGTTAACAGCCGTTATAGGTATTTTCGGCGAGCGACGTTCCTCGGGGCTGTATAGCCGGGGCGCTCGGCGCGGGAAGCACACAGAGGGGCCTGGCTGCGTAGTCGGACTCACCTTGATTGCGTAAAAACGGAGTCTTGAAAATCTAAGAAAGGCTCGACGTCGGGTATATGTGATACGTGGGTGCGCGGGGGGGGAACTGATGCGTAGCTGTTTTTAGGCTGCTTAGGAGGCGAGTGCCGTGTCCCTCTGGCTGCTGCTGAACACTGACTGAAACGCGGACTTTGACTACTTTTCTTTCTTCTGCGCCTGCCTCTCTCGCTCTGTTGCTCTGCTTTTGCCCCTCTCTCTGTCTCGCTTTTGCTGGCGCGCGCGCGGGCGACGCGAGTTTTGGACACACCGTCGCGCTTTCCGCTTTGGCGCAGAGTTGGGTGACGGTTGAGACGGTTGGGGTGACGGTCATGATGGTGGCTGGTTTTGGTGGGTACCTGGTGTGGTTTGAAGGGTTTGGCCA
This sequence comes from Eupelmus urozonus, assembly GCA_900480035.1. NCBI lineage: Eukaryota > Metazoa > Arthropoda > Insecta > Hymenoptera > Eupelmidae > Eupelmus > Eupelmus urozonus. Next base: position 26,543 of record UELX01002099.1, read on the forward strand.
GTGTTGATGGGTGGATGATGGTTTTGGAGATGTCCTGAAATGGATGAGAGAATGATTAATGGTTGGAGGTTTTGATGGTGGCATTGTTACGTTTTCAATTTTGGAGCTTGCACTTGTTTGACCACAATTGTGGTTTTAAGAATTATTAGTCACTTGTTCTTTAAGAAATTGTTTTTATTTCGATAATTTTTTTACTTTCTGTTTTAACATGATTAAATAAGAGCAATTTTTATATTAAGTAATAACTTAAAAAAAAAAAAAGAAAAAAAATGAACGTAGTTTTCCTATGTACCGATACAAATTTTATAAAATATGAAATATATTTATAATTAACAATTACATACAAGTTTTTTTAAAAATTACTTATTTTACTGTAACTAATGATTTTTTCACTTACATAATCATATTAAGGTGTTAATTCACTATTAAATACGTAATTCAAAAATTCATAAAGTTCTTACATAAATATAATATGACCAACTCTGACCATTTCCGATACCAAACTTCCTGTCAGTTAACGTCATTATATTTTTAGTTTGTTCATTTTTGCGGGCGTTCATGTAGTGTGCTACCATCTGGTGGCGATTCCTTTTCGCGCGAATATTCAATCCTCCTAAATTCAACATTTATATGGGCAGCTAAACAAAAAAAAGTTTTTTTCAAGTTAATAATTGTAAAATGAAAATTAATACTTTAAGAGTACAAAAATTAGTCAATTATTTTTGCTATTTTATTTGGAAAACCATACATTGGATTAGATAGTTTTTATAAAATACTTCAAATTTCTATCATTTAAATATTATAATCTAATAATTCTAAGTTTTTATGTTAAAAAATTGAGAGATTTCTTTTTTCATATTATTTTAAAATTAAAATACAATTGATAAATATTAATCGTTTAAAATTTTTTTATACGTTTTATCCCCAATTCGCATTCACAATTTTGTATAAAAAAGATCGCTCGTAACATAAACTAATTCGTGTAAATATTTAGACAATTTCTTTGTAAATTTCACACAAACAAGTGTTATTTATTCACTTGTTTCCTTACATAAACCGTGAATAAAATTTATTTAATTTCCTTGTTTTACAAAATAACTACCTATCTAATCGTCCAATGAAATAATAAAAAAAGTTGATCTCCGAAATTGATGCATTAACTTCCTAAAACATGAATGGTCATTTTCACCATTGCAATCCCAACACCCCACTCCCAAAATAATCCTACCTATACATCCGAATCTTCAGCCTCATCCCTCTAAAAAAACCTCTCGCACTCAAGAAAACTGCATCACCCATGACCGCATTCCCCTCGAAACCACCTCATCATCTCCCTACGCTATTTCCGTCTCAGCTCGTCCCTCTCAAACACACTCGCACTTTTTTCCGACCTGACACTCTCCCCTTTATCTTCCCCGCTTCTCAATCGCTGCACTCGCCGCTTTGTTAGCTCCCGGCGCGTGGAAATACACACACCTCGGCCGTAACCTTGGGTGCAGGCAGCTTTCGAGATGCTGCGCTCTTTTTATTAATAAATACACCGAGCGAGTGCGAAGGCGACGCGTATACGTGTAGTCTTTGTTCGAAATCTTCTTTTCGCTTTGTGCTAGGCTATTGTTCTTGGGCGCAATTAGAAGTCGCGGGGGTCGAGGCGATTTTTGACGTTTGCGAATTTATTTTGCTTTGTGATGAGCTGTAGAGCGGGAATTTTCTCGTGATTTATGTTGTTGGGTGATTGGGTTGTGGTGATTTATGGGCGATTGGTGGATGAATTGGTGTTATCTGTGGGATGTATCCTTCATGCGTAGTCGGGGAGAGAGTTTTGATGAATGTAATTTTACTGCTTTTTACTTTGTATCGCTGTTTTTTGCGGTATTGAGATTAATCGTTTCGGAGTTAATTTTAGAACGCACGGTTGATCGTTTTTTCATATAGTTTAATACGTGGAGAGATACTGTAATTTATAGCCTGAGTATTTAAAAAATATTTGATAACGTATATTTTTTAAATTTATTTTATTATATAATAATAAAAAGTGCTATCAAATCTTTTTAATTTCCTTTATCTTTACAGTGAAACAATGTAGAATGCAATCACGTTGTATGTAAATTCAACAAACATTGTGTGTCTCAAAATTCAATTCTTACACTGTATTTAATAAACCTCAATCTCTCTTTTTGTCGATTTCAGAAAAAATTTCTTTGTTAGATAAGTCTTATTTAAATTACGTGGCCACCCAGCGATAACTTACGCAAAAAAAACCAACTCTTATCACGCCGGACGTCAATAGGCTTACCCACGACAGAACTCAAGAATAAAAAAAAAATGACAACAGACGTGCGACAATGAATTTCGAAATTCTCCGGCTGACGAGTCCGATGAACCGATTAAAACCATGCGCGTTTCGCGCGTACAGCTGGCTGCAGTCGCTGAACTTGCCGAGCGATATATAAACACGAGTCAAAGCGGCGTCTCTCGCATCCAGAATTTTCCTCTTCAAAGCTCCTACACAGATAGAAATTTTATGTATTTTTTTTTATATGAGTTTTGTAGGTGGATTATTAGGTTGTTTTATACAAAATTAATTGGATTTTAGTTTGAAGGAATTGTAATAATGCGAAGGGAGCAGTGTTTTTTGTTGAATTTTTGAGTGGGGGGATCTGCACAAAAAATGAGAGTATGTAGAGATTGCTTGTGCGAAACTACGTCTTACTTCAATGGAAAAAAAATATTATTATTGAAAGCTCCAGTCGCAATTGGTGACGTATATGAAACAAAGTCATTTGACGGTCACTGCGTTTCGTTGTCTGACAGTCACATATTCTTTTGACCAATTAAGTAAGGATTCTATTTTCTAATATAGTTAATCTGAATCGTCTGTAAAAAGAATATGCAGTTTATTTTTATTAAAATAATGATAATATTTAAATATTTTTTAGGCTAAACGATATAAACTATTAAGAACAAATTAAAATCTACAAACAAACGCCAACCAATAAATTCAGTAATAGCATACATAATTAAACTTCTGAGCAAAACGCATCAATTTAAAAAATAACCGATACATTTAGAAAACCTCCTCCACATATCCTCTTCTCGATCAAAAAACAAGCATCCACGCACGTAGACACCCGTCTCATCAATACCATCTCTCCCCGAACAAAGCCTCTCTTCATCCTTACCGTAACTATCTCTCGACCTTTCGCGCCAAAAGTCAACTCAACCGCTCTCTCCAAGTCTCCCTGCTCCTCGTCACGTTCTCCCGTCCACACACATCCACAACACATCTCCCACACTAAAAAACCCCCTACACACACATAACCAGAATCTTGACTCGCGTAGTACCTAACCCCCCCACTCCTCCAACCGCGGCCGGCAACAGCCTGCGCGCGCTACTAGCGCGAGAGCCGCGCGCTAGAGAAGGACGGAGAAAGCCAGTGTTGTTGACGTTCGCTCTCCGGGTCAAAACAAAGCACAGCCGCTCGGACGAACGCCACTCGCTCGCAGGACTCCGTAGAGGCCGCGCGCGCACACCCCAAGCTCTCTTCTCTCTATTGTGTTTTTTTTTTCTACCGTCGCTCTCGCAGCATCCAGTCTGTATTTCTCTTCGCATAATTATCGTCGAAACGAGAGAGTTTTGCACGATTGTTTTTCTGCGCAGTGGATGTAAAGTATAGTGTCGAGTTTTGCGGGTAATATAGAGGGATAAGAGAGCCACTCTCGCGCGCGGTTAAAGTATCCCTTTGTTTCCGCGCGCGGACTGTACGTGTATTACAAGTAGATATATACACACTCGCTGCCGGATCCCAGCGGCTCTGTTTTTTTATTTTTCTCTCCTTTCGGCTGTTATCCGCCTCGTCGTGTGCGCACTGTGTGCTAGGCGCGCGCGCGAGAGAGCCGAGAGTGAAAGGGGAGAGAGACAGACGCACACGGTTTTTTTGTTGCTGTGAATTGTTGCTGCAGCCGCAGCGCCAAAGGACGCCAAAATTGAGGGCCAAGGCATGTCGACCTCCGGGAAATTCGCGTCCGACGAGACGCTGGGAGGTGAGTTTTCTTCCTTGATACTAAGCTTCTGTGCCTGGATTTTTAAAAGGACGCGGCGGCTAGGCTCGTGCGAGCAGCTGTCAAAAGACAGCCGCGCGCGACGTGTGCGTGTGTGTAGATACATACGCACACGCGTACGTGTATCAGCCATTACGCGGCCGAGTCGCGTATGTAGATACGCGTAAGCGGAGGATCTCGCCCCGTAAAGGAGATAGAGATCCAGCCGTGTAATAGGCTTTTTGCGTCGCAAGCGCGCCGAGCTGTGTATATACGTACGTGACGAGTTTCGTATATCGCGCGCCGCTGAGGCTGTGTTGGTGCGCGGCGGCGTCCATGGCGAACAGCTGTCTTTTGTTTCTCTCCGGAGCGCCGCCCCGGGATTCGCGGAATTGATGTTTTAAGATGGGTTTTTTTGGATTGGTGAGGTGTGGATTTTGGGTGGTTATTGTGGGAGGGTTTTGAGAGGTGTGGGTGAAAGGATAGTGCTGGGGAGAGGCGAGGAAAGTTTTTGAAGACGCAATTAGACGCGCGAGCGCTGTATGTGTATATCGTTGGCGGTGTTATGGTGGAGGATTCGATCGAAGTTGGATACGCTTGAGCGAGGAGAATAATTTTCATTTTCTTTGTTGTTTTTTTTTTAGTTTTTGGAAAAAGGACTGTTTTTATATTTTAATAAAGTTTTTTATGATAGTTTGATTGCTGGATTCCGGACTTAAATGTTTTATATTTTCGGAATCACCGACTGAAAACATTGATCGCAAAGAATTTAAATCTAAAACTCGATCGAAATTCACACCGTAATATTTTACTTAATAACTCATAAACATAAAACCACACATCTACCGTCCATATTGTTCGCTCGTCAAAACAAACCTAGATTAGAAATTTTATTTGCTTGAGCACACGCGTGTGTCGGTTGTGTCTCCGTCGTCACAATCGATCCGTGAGAGATAAAAGCCAGCGATAAAAATTCTGGCAAATAGATTGTTGCGGTGATATCGGCCTGGTTTAGAAAGAAAAAAAGCGCGATGCGCATTTACGAGCCAAGCGCGCGCGCGCGTAGTGTATATACGTGACCGCAGTCTAACGTCGTCACGGTTTGTAGTAAGAGAGGGAAAAAGCGTTTGTTTGATTGTGAGGATGGTGGGTTTTTTGATTAGTTGCTCGAAATAATGTGTTTTGGAGGAGCGTTCAGAGATAGGTTAGCGGTAAAAAAGTAGTATGTGGATGACATACGGGCGAAAGACGCAATGTTTACATTCCGATCGAACGTAAACAAAGCCCCGCTTTCGATTTTACGAGCGCGAATGAAAGACGCGCTGAAGATTTAATTCCAATCGATCAATTATCCTATCTTTGAAAATCTAGAATCGCAAATTAATCACTCGTATCTTACATTACTATCAACCAATAATCAAAGACTTTCACTAAATAAAATAAAACAGCGCCTCCATCCATCCTCAAAACAAAACAGCACCGATCACGGAAAATCCAACCCTCAGACGTCAGAGTTTCCTAAATTTTTCTTCCGATCAATGAACGCCTACTCCCCCGCTCTCCCCTTTATTACCTACGCGCTCGTTTTTTATTTACGCCTCGCCGTATCCACACGCAGTGCGTCGGTCCGGAACGCTGTCGCCGTTTGTTTTCTTCCTCCTATGGCTTTTGGCTTATATACGCTGCGACGCACATATGTCGGGATCTATATGTCGTTCTTCCTTAGACCGGAAAACCGTTTTTTTTTCGTTAGAGGCGCGCACGCGAACTTCTGTTTGTGTAAGTGGAAATTAGACGTGGAATGGTTGTTTTTTTATTGATGAGAAGTAATACGAAAAATGTTGACGAAGAAATAAAAAAGAAAAAAAAAATGTTGCGAGAGAAAAAATATACTATATAAAACTTCGCAAAGATATTAACGTACAAAAATAACTGTGTTTACCTCCAACGCGCAATCGCAAAAAGATTGCGATTAAGTAAAGCGCTGTTTGTTTCTCGAAAAATTATGCATCTCTTACGAACCCCAACACACCACAACACTTCCGATAAAAGCGAAACAATCTCCCTTTGTTTTTAAAATTACTTCACAAGCCATTTATAAAACAGTCAAAACACCGCCTCCCTTTCTCCTTGCCAATTTTCCCTTTGTTTTCTCCCGCGTCAATATCACGCCACGGTAATCCCCTAGCTCGAGATAAGTTTATTTATAAACCTCGTTTTTATCCGCGCTTTCGTTAATTAAAACCGATCAGCCTTGACGGGCGCGTTCGGCGGCCCGATAAAGAGAAGAAAGAGAAAAAAAGAAACGGAAGAAAACGAGGCGCTGCCAGAAAGGAGCGGGAGGTTTAAATACCAAAGACGGCTTGCTCCGACGCGCGCACGTAAACACTACGAGAGTCGGTCATGTATACAGGGAAGGGGCAGAGCGAGAGAGAGAGAGAGAGAGAGAAAGGAAGATAAAAGAAGGCGCGTGAATCAGTGGGTGGATTTATTTTTAGGCCGCGTGCAGCGCAGCGAGCTGCCTTCCTTTTTTTCTCCTCTCCTGTAATGCAAAACAGGCCTCCGCCTGCGCAGCGGGTACAGTAAGAGAGGAAAGTGGATGCGTGATGATAGCTCGTTGGTGGGATTGAGAGAATGCACGGGAGTGTAGTTGTACGGGGAATGGTGGATGCTAAGGAGGATGGATGGGTACAGGCTGGTTGGAAAATTTTTTAGTTGCGGGTTGTGTAGCTGCGGTTGGGTGAATTGTTTTTCAGGTATTGTGTTGGCGGGGTTTGAGTTTTGTTCGCGCGTGTATTGTTTTTTGTGTACGCTGATTAGGTAATTGTAATGGAAAATTATATGTTTCAAGAATTACTTCTTTTTTTTTTCTAGTAAAGTTTATTCGTTTTATCAAAAACCCGCGTATTTATAAAAAATACCGTGACCGAACTTAGCTGCCAGATAATTTGGCTTCTGATTGACTGCCTCGAATTCGATCGCGTCGATTTTGTTTATCGCTAACATTTGAGGTTTGTTTATCATAAACCATTAAACACACGTAGGCACGCGTAGCGTTCGTAATCTGCTAGTAAATTATTAAATAATCATTTAACCGTTATCTACATAATTACCGCAGCAACTAAATATCCCGAATAATTCCAGATTTTTCTCGAATCTCACAAAAAAAAAAACTTTTCTACCTCCTTTTACATTAGGTAAAAGCTACAGCCGCATATCTATAATTAACAGTATGCAAACGACTTCATAAAAATGCAAACACTTGTTGCGAAGTCAAGCAAAATTAAAATACCTTAGAACGTCATAAATAGCTGCTTCTTGCCACGCACTTTTGTCCGGGATTATACGAACCGATACAGTGTATGTAATAAGGATGGGCGTGTAGTTTTTTTTAATGCCGCTACTTTCCGGCCGCTCGCCAGCCAGTCGGTTCATTGCGATCGTCAAACAGATTGTAAACGGACGCTCGTTCGAGTTTACAAACTCGCAAGTGAAAATAGGATCTTCAATTCCGCGCTGTTTCCGTGTTGTTGTCGATTGGAATAATATCATTATTTATCGATCGATGCGCATGTTATGTTTGTTTTAATCAGCTGCGGTAATCATGTTGCGTATGGATTGCAGAGATCCACTTTTTTGTTTGTGAACTGAAATAAAATATTAAAAATTGGATGAAGTTTGATAGGTTACGGGTTTATTGCCAAGAGTTCGTCGGAATTTCGGAGATACAAAATTTAAAAAATAACCGCTTTATTGCCGCTCATGAAAAGTGGAATAATATTTACAATTCTGTTGTGTAGGATGGAACGGATCGCCGCGACGCAAAAGATGAATAAATGTTATGTATAGGCTTTTTCTTTTGATTTTTTATTTAGGTTATGAAATACCTAGCATGAAAAATGTACTGTCATTATTGTCAAAACTTTTTTTCTGACTTTTTACCGTTTAATTATATAAAATGATATAGTTTTAGACACAAATAACATGGAGATCAAGTGCTAATGTACATCATAATAAAATCTTGCAAAAAATGTAAGCCGACATATAAATTTAAGAAATACAATATCCAGAACCTTTTTTTTGAGGTAATAGAAATAAAAATTTCTTTTTTGATCTATGCGAACCAAGGTGTTTGAAAATACATTTATTCACAT
>UELX01002100.1:0-34733 GCA_900480035.1 Eupelmus urozonus
TGAACGCACTTTTCATCTATCAGTAAAACGTAATCCTGCCGTCGGCATCCATTGCAAATTTTCTTCGACAGAATTGCGATCGAAATCGGAAATAGACCACACATGGTCTACCGCGATTTTCTGCTTCGCATACGATTTACAGCATGATTGATATGTGTTTGTTTTCAGGGGCTAAGTGCTAGTCAAGACTTCATTGAATGAAAAATGACACCGCAAGTCGAATTCGCTTCATATTGCAGTGGAAAATAAACTCAAGTTGTATTATAAATATCTTTTAATCATTCCCTCAAGATTGTATGTAACTATTTTATTTGAATTTGTAAAATAAATATTTCTTTTTTAAAATATAACTTGTTTAATACTTAATGAAAATTTCGCTTTCGTCTAATAATCTATTTCTTCTCTTAATAATAAACACATTTCGATGTAGTTTAAGAGTGTACATGTAATTCTCTGTCTATATGTGATATTATCATAGAATACACGAATTACAACTTGCGTTATGCAGCGACATCAGCAGTATTGAAAAAGTAAGTAGTTATTGAAATTATTAAGAGTTTGCCAGACTGATATAATGTATATATATCCACATTATAGGCTCCTTCGACACTCGCTTTAAAGAGACATGTGTTATGAGACAATCAAATGTGTGTTTTGGAAATGTAGGGCAAAAGTACTAGCATCTTTCCAATTTTGATATTTGCCCTCGCTATACAAAAGAATAGTTTACAAAGCACGTGAGGAAATAATAAGAAAATTTCAGGTCGCATGTTTATCTACAATTAATATGCTATCTGATACGTTCTTTTTTCCTCCCTAGGTGTCTAATATAGTACTTTTATGATATTTTTTAAATGAGCATTATTTAACTGAAAAATCTGATTTATTAAAAATTTTAGTCATTCAGTCGAATAACTGTTTTGGTTAGAAGTTTCAGTATACTAGTGACACTACAAGTACACAACAATGAAACAATTATTTTTTATGACTATATTATTATTTGGTAATTATAAGCGAGCGAGATGGAAAATTACGGAAATCTAAAAATAATTTTTCTAGCTGGAAACGGTACTAACAGTATGATAAACAGCTTAAATTGTATCTATTGAATGAAATAAGAAATCATAAATCAGTGCAAAAGCATTGAGCTGATGATACTGCCACGTACTATCGGACACGTTTATTCGGCAATTTTCCAGGTTCTTTTACAAATAACCGAAATATAAATTTCTGGAATAAAACCAATTAATTGGGGACTTTAATCAAGCCTCGACAAGTAATAAAAATCTGCTATTGCTCCACAATATAATTCGCAACATTACGTTGCATCAAATACGATAAAATACATTTAACTGTTCAGTCTAAGTGAACAAAATTTCTTCAAACGTATCAGAAATAAATTCAAACTCGATAGAAACAACGATCCTTAATCGCATAATAATAAATACACAACATTCTGCAGTTTTATAATTGCACAACATTGGCAGCCAACAAAACTTTTCAATATACACTAGCTCGCATTCGGCGAGTTTTGGGCACCACCAAATTATAATCTACATAGGTGCATGCTACCCTCCCCTGCGACGTTATAATCTCTTCTCACTGATTCAGAAAGCCACCGTGTGCCCAAGATCGACCGTAAACTTGCGCTGCACCCCTTCCCCCAACCCTCTGTGGAAATTCGCCAAGTCGACGAACAGAGCTTGGCTCTCGTCGGGTGAGTAACGATCCGAGCAAGCTCGTATTTCGGGGCACAATGTTCCTGTGGAATGAATCGCGAGCTTGCGATTTGCGTGGGAGTAGGGTTGACGGACGGTAAGTTTTATGGGGCCTCGTTAAGCAGTCGGCTGTATTTGTATGGAGTATATTTGTGATATGCAGTTGGTGTTTTTATAGGTAGAGTGAAGGATGTATTTTAGTAAGTTTGTAGGTGGGAGTATTGTTATAATTCCTGGAAGTTACGTGAGGCAACTTTAAATCAGTACAGTTAATACAACCTTTATGAAAAAACGACAGGCTGAGAGTAACTTAACTAAAATTATGTATAGCTCCACTTTCTTAATACTTAAATTTACACTACTTAAATTTACATTGACATGTAAAGGGATATTCGATTTAAGTTTTTTTTTTTCTAATAAAAAAGGAAGATTTCATTGCATTACTTGACTTATGAACTAAAACAAATTAATTTTAAAGTAGTTGTTTGAAGTGGCACTAAAACTAAGTTAGTTAGTGATTACAAGATGACGTTGTGATTACTGAAATATTTGTCCCTATTTTCTAAAAATTGCACAATGTAACACAATATTCGTTTACAATTGTAATAAATTATTGTTTGTGTAATAATTGTATTAGTAAAACGTAGCTATAGTATAATATTTAAAGCGAATATGTTTTACTAATAGAAGATAAAGTAGAGACCTTTGCCGGTATTCTCTTTTTACCTTTCAGCTTTATATAGCTTATAAAACTTTGCATATTTTAATAAAGTAATAGTTGTTTTAAAAAATTCTGTTTACTCACGATACTACTGCAAACTTATCAGATATGCGATCATCAAACGGTGACACGAACATACGCCTTTTCTGAGGATTTCGATTGTTAGCTTGTATTTCCTTTACATTTTTATCCTGAAAAGACAATAATTCATTAACATATCTTATTGAAAAAAGTTTGCTTATATTATTTAGGACTGACAAAATTTTTATGAAATCTATTAGTTTGGTATACAGGGTAATAATTTAAAAGAGTCTATTTATTGTGTTTAAAATAAGTTAAAACTCACATTTTCAGCGCGATTTTTCTTATTGGATCTATAATCCATATAATCGTATCCGTAAATCACAGGACTTGGCGAAGTTTCATACATTCGAGCGCTTTTATCATCTCGCAGGCGCCTTTGTCTTTGGTATATTGATTCATATCTGTGAAATTTAAAGATAATTTAAAAATTTAACTCCATATATAATTGTAGAATAGATATGTTTTTTTTACGTCTAGCCGGGTATACATGTTTATGTTCTTATGAACATCAGTTATATGTACTCACGTTTCAGTGACTCTCGATGAATATTGATAATGCGGCACACTCATTAACCCTGCACGCGAATTTTTGATAACCGTGTCGAAACCTTTATTCAATTTTTCATAGCTTAGTGTACGCTGATTATTTTCTTTAAATACTCGTTGAGGTGTACTTCTATAATTTTCTTTTGATTTCTGATGAGAGAGTTGTAAAATATTAGTTTCATTACATGATGCAAAAAATATAAGTTAAAATTTCTAAAAAGTATTCCTAACCTGTGAGTCAGAGTCTATATCCTCGAATGGTTTTTCGAATTGTGGATGTCTAAAGTTATTACTGTAAGCGTAATTTAAAGTATAGTTCGTCCGAGGTATTGCACTTCTAGCCGCTTGAGTTTTTCTCTTCTGATGAATCAACAAGTATCTGAAATCATGAGATTTTGAAATAAAATTATCTGGAAATATAGTTTATAATTTATGAATTAAAAAAAAAGTTTTAATAATTTTGAAATCTTTTTTACTTTTTATTTAATAACAAGCTTTAAATTATTCCACTAAATATACAAACTCTATATTTTTTCATGAAAATATATACGTAATAATATTTCAAATTTTTATAGTTTCTCAAATTTTAGTACACCATACTCAATGCAAACCCCACTATATCCCCATACCCTCTAGCAACATTCCAATCTTCTTACCGTGTTTATCACAAGCTCGACTCGATAAACATCGTACTTCCTCCAAAACAAACCAGCAATATCCCCCACTAAAAATCCACTCTTTCACCCTTCATCCCAACGTTCAAATCTAATAATTCACTTACCCATCGTGATCTCCATGCTCCATACGGCGGGCGTCCCTACGAGCCATCGCTTCCGCTGGACCCTGGTGATCTCTTACGTTTTCGCCGTTCATTTCCGCGGGGGCGGCGAGCTTGGCCCGATGTTCTCCCGTGAAGATAGGTATCCGGGACTCCTGCTGCCTCGAAACGACTTTTTCTGGTGTGTTGCTATCTGCGGGCTGTAAGTGATAATAAAAGTTTAATGAGAGGTTTGTAGGAGTAGATACTTTTGAATGTTTGATTCTTAATTGATGAGATTCGAGATCGATTTAATTAGAGTTTTGAGTGATTTAACTTTGTTTAGCTGCGTGCATCGATCTTGATTTACGCTGCGGTTATGGAATAACTTTAGTATTTTAAAGGTTAGATACTGAACGGTAGAAAAAATTATTTTTTATGTATAAAACAGTAAAATTGTACCGGATTAAACAATTCTTCGCTTCTTTTGACTCTCTGAGACTTGGACTCGTTGGCAGTTTGGCTATCTGATTTTCTCTCGGCTCTCTTAGGTGTTGCATATGGTTTGCGAGTTCTGTCCTCTTTCTCAAATGTTTCTTCGCTTTGAAAATCAAACTCTGAATTGTTTGCTACAGCTATAAAATTTATTTTCATTAATGAACATTAGCTTTTTTCATGTATTTTTAAGAAATTCTAGAATTACCTTTGGGAAAATCAGCAGACTTGGAAGCACGACTTATTTTCTTTGATTTTATTTCTTGTTTATCATTCTGCAATAATAAAAAAAGATTTTACTTAGTTAAAGCATGCGCAGTATTTTATGAGTTTAAATAAAGTTGGTAAACAATTGTAGTCAAAATTTGTTTCATCATAACCTGTATTATTAAACCTAAAATGCATGAAATGTCAAGTTGAAGTGAAGAGTTGGGCGAAAATAGTTATGGGTGAAACGAAAAGTCTTGAGAGTGATATTTCATGGATGTAAACCAACATTTTGTAGTAAAATAGTCTTTAAAGTATAGTAAAATAAAATCAAACATTGCACAACAGTCATAAAATTCTAAAACACAAAATAAAGCCCCGCGGATTCGATGAACAAGTTATCGATTCTCTTTTGCATACACATTCACACGTTCCATATATAAGCATATCCTAATTTTGTGACTTTAAAAAGCGGTTGAAAATTGATTTTTTTTTCTTTTAGTTATTTTTGTTAATATTTTTAGTAGTATTTAAATAAAACTAGAACTTCAACATTTTCCTCATTTTTAGTTTATAAACAAGTTAAAAATAATTAATATAGACTCTTTATATTACCTGATCTGACTGAGGTAATAGTTTCCAAGACGATATCCTCTCGTTCTTTTCCAATGAGCTGTTCGTGGTGCCGTTCAAAATACTATGCTCGCTGGATGGTCTACTTTTTGGTTTCTTTAAAGCGACATTTCTGAAACGGAAAATCAAACGGTTTTAAACCAAAATGTGGATATTATTATTAATAAGGATTGAGAAAAAGTATAAGTGATTACTGTTCGTTTGTGCCGTTTTCCACTTTAGACATTGCGATTAACTGTCCCCTCGTGCGGCCAGTCCCAGGCGAAACTGAGCCACTGCCAGCGACTATCCACTCTACGTCGGCTCCTAAAAAATAAGTTAAATTTATTATATAAACTTAAATTACTATGATTCCAGAAATAACGATATTAAAAAAAAAAAAAATATTGAAAAATTGTTTTAAAAACAAGTTTTCTTGATTGAATGTATTAATTTGATAAAAGATATATGATATATAAATGTCGAAAAAATAACATAAATCTTCATTTATAAAAGTTATAATATTGAAACACGGTGTAATGGTGTTTTTTAACTTCCGTGTTTTTAAGTGCAAAGTCAAAATCTTTCCTATTGCTAGTACCATAACAGAAGTAGTAAATGATACTATACATTTTGTCAATAAAATACTAATAATTATTTCTCCTGTTTTAATTAATATGAATTAGAAAATAAATGGAAATTTTAAATGTCGATTGGCTCGAAAAAATGAAAAATAAAGTTATGCACAAATTTCGAAATAAATAGACTCATACACTACAAGTGATATAAAATTAATTCTAATTATAAAATACTAATTATGTAAAATAATAATTGTCAATGAAAAACTGTAGATTTTTTAATTCTTTTAATGTATAAATTTGTTTAAGTCGATTACTTAATCAATAAATTGGCTTCACTCTTATAAATCTTTGTAACTTTGTTTGACATTGGCAAACATTATGAAAATAATATCATTAACAAATAAGGCAACATTTTATCACCACATAGATTAGTTGACTAGTTTTATTTTTCAACATAAATAATAACATAAATAAATTTACATAAATAACTTTGTCTAATCAAATTTTGAATACATGAAAATCTAAAAATTTACCAGTATGGGGAGAATTTGATGATATCTGAAGGCCATAAACTACGAGTCCGTCCACTGATACGATAGGCAGCAGCTTTCGTGACAATCGTGTTGTTATTGCAGCATGGATTGTCTGCCCATCTTGTTTCCCTTTAGTAAAGCGCTTGCTTGCTTCCAAAATATCCTAAAATAAAATATACATTTTAAATTGATAATAATGTTTTTCAGCATAACGTCGACGTAACTCTCTGATTACATATACGATATCGAAAAACTATCTAAAGATTTTACAAAATAAAGATCAAACTGACAAAATCAAAAGCCTAATAACTAGCAGAATAACTAAAATCACTTTATCTGGTTAAAAAAAAAAAAGAAAGAATATTTTCGCAACTACGAAGCAATTCTATCGATTTCTTACCTCGGATTCGTAAATCTGAGCCAATACTGCTAAAGTATCGAGGGCGGAGTGGCGCACTCTTTTACGACGATCGCCGACCATTGCTACCACCTTGTCGACGGCCGACTTCACCTTGAACTCGGTGCTCGGAAAGGTGACCAAAGAAAAAATCAGTAGTTGCAGGGTGTTTTCACGCATCTGGAAAGAAATTATTATAGATATGAATTTTTAGTGTTGATGAAAAATTTAATTGATGGATTTTTAATTGCATAATGAGACGATGTTATTTTTATTTCAGTCGTACTGTCTATTGCGATCGTTTCTTTTTCTAACGATCCTTGCGAAGCTTAATTCATTAATTCGATAAACATAGCTTCGATCGATAGTTTTATAATCAACGTTAACATTACAGAGTTTCGCGGAAGTAATCAGCTTAATTGATTTAATAAATTCTAGTATTAACGTATGTCTTCATTTAAAATGTGTTTATCAATCTAACAATAACACGACTGTATAATGAATTTTTTCATTTTTAAATTTTTATAAAATTTCTTTGCAGAAAAAAGCTTTGTTTCAAAGCGCTTTGAAAAAAAAACAATAACTCAAAAAATATACCTTTGCATTTCTGGCACCGATGCACTGCGGTTGAAGCAGCTTCTCGAGGAACAGTCCAGGGCTGGCCCGAAGCATAGTGAGCCTTGCAAGATGAGCTGCGTTAGGGCCGCCTTGCCTAGCTAGACCCCAGGCTATCAGAGACATTCTGTCCTTTAACGCTTCCTCTGATACTCCCGTCAGCACCACCTTTAATACAGAAATGGTTATATAATTTTTCTAGATTTATCAAAAGTCGAATTATTAACTAATGTTTACTCGAGGCACCATAGAAATCCTACTGTCTCTCCAAATTTTGGAAAAATTAAAAAAAAAAACTTGAATTAAGCACTTACCCTGGCGACGGCGAGGCCAGCGGCTGCAACTCGACAGCTCCTCTCGCCGCCGAGGACAGCATGAAGAAGCGATCCCAGCCGAGGCTCGACGCTGGTCAGGGCCGAGGGTACCCGTAGCGCCGAGGCTATGTGCTCCAGGCCGCGTACTCGAGCTCGCCAGTCCTCCTGAGGATTAAATATTTTTTTTTAACTTTAGTATGGGTTCCAAAATGTGATTGGGAATGATGGTTTTTTTAGTAGGGGAGATAAGGTAGGATTATCGAAGATCTTTTTCGAAATATTTTGGACGTTTGCATTTCCAAGATCCAAGCCTTATCATTCGTTTGCTTTATGTCGAGAACGAATGAAAATTTAGAGCTGCATTTGTCGGTATCTTTTATCTAACTCAAAAAACATAAAACAAACGCACTGCGCTGAGATCGTAAAAGCTCCGCTCGTAAATCCTGAAAGTATGAAAAACGCCGCGCTTCCACGAAGATATCAAACGCTCTAAAATTCCTTCCACATTCTCTCAATATCCCAACTCTACCTAAACTCTAATCTCCTCCAAATCGCTTTCCAAAGTCTCCTTACTCTCCTCCCACCGTCAAAAAACAAACCCACACACACAGTCTATCAACCCACCAAAAAGTCCACCCCCATAAAATGTCTCCAGCCAGATAAAAATCCCCCATAAAGCCCTCAGCCCGACAATCTCAGCCAACCCATCAAGCCAGCTCTCTCCTCCACACCAGGAATCCTCCTGAATAACAATAAACCCGCTTCAAGCCGCTTCCGTAATCGGAAAATTACGAATGCAGCGGCGCGGCTATGTACGCGCCGGATAAATTGCGATAATGTCCTTACGGCCGGCTCGCGTGCCGCTCACCACAGAGAGAGAGCTGGCTCAGCGCACGCAACACGTGTGCCTAATTATTTTCTATGCAGCGATTTGAGGGGAGCGGACCGCATAATGGTCGCAGTGTACACGAGGAGCCCTGGCGCAGGAAATTTCCCCGTGAGTTTTCATTCGTGGGGTGTAGACGCAGGAGAGAGGCTAGTTGACGCCGAGGCTGCCGCGTGTAATTCGACTGTGAGTGAGGGTGTATATACTTTCGTTTTTATGAATTATTCAGGCCGAGTCATCGCCAAGGACTCGCGGGATTTTCTTTTTCTGACGATTCATCGCGAGAGCCGGGATTTGTATGCGGAGCTATTTTTTTTTCCTTTCATTTTTTCTCTTTGGGTTGCGTGCGATTGTTTGCGGGAGGATTGGGGTTTTTGATTTTTTGTTATGAGGCTGAAGGGGTAGAAGGAAAATGCAATTGGATTGATTTAATGAGAAGTGAGCTGGAAAATTTCATTTAAACGTATGTGTTAAGGTGATGTGAGAGATTTCGAAAGTTAAGAAAAGCCTGAAATGTAGGTACAGGTTTTTTCGATTAAAATGAATGAGAAAGAAAAAATAGAATCGAGGGAGGGTATTATACTTTTAGTGATTGAATTACGTTAATAGAATCACATGTTGGTAGTCGGAAACGGAATGAATCAATTTTTATTTTATACCGATAAATGAAAGAGATAGTGTAGTTGGTATAGCTATAAGAAATAGTTTAACCTTCATCAGTTGAGCCCCGGCGCAATTACCCGGCCGACTATTCTGAAAAGATATTTTCAGACCTACAATCGATAGTCTTAAGTGCTAGTAGTTAGACCAAAAAGACGTATACCTTCCTGCCACAACTTTTCTCAAAAACTTGCCTAACGAGCATGTCCTGGATCTTCGTGAAGATTTAAGAGCTTGATTTTATGTATTGTGCTAATAAATTATTGAATGATCAGAAAATCGTAAATAAAGAGGTAATCATGTTCTATTAAAGTAATAAATGATTTTTATTTTATTTTATTTTTATTTTTATTGAATAATTGAGAAAGTAATAAATATTGTAAATCAACACGGAGAGATTTACTACAATTTACTACTATCAGTGGGGCAGAGTCACAGGTTTATAGTATAATTTGCTTAAGTTCTAACAATATTTGATGATAATTTTTCTTTTCTGTGACTCTTTTCCAGCGTTAGTAAAGAATATTATAATTTTTATTAAATCGTTTTTTTTTTTTGCATTTTTAAGCATGTTTTTAAATGGCAAGTATAGTTGATCTTTATTTTAATATAAAGTACATGTCAAAATGAAAAAAATAAATACTAGCAAAGCGATGTATAATGATTTTCCAGAGGACTAATTTTGTTTGAGCAAAAGTTTTTACCAAAAAAAGTGAATATCTCGAAAACTTCTTAATTTTGTATCTAAAAAACTTAAGATATTTTTGGTATTAAAGGGTATAACTTTTACCAAGTTGTATAAAAATTAAATCATTTTTGTGATAATAAAAAATTAAAAACGAAAAAACCAAAGAAAGTTGATTTTTCTCAGTTTTCTCACTAGTTTTAAGATTATGTTGAAAAGCGATTTTAACAAAAATTGCCCACTTTTGTATGGTTTACAACTTTCGTATTGAATACTTTTTATTTCGACGTAAAGTTTAGCCAGAAATCAAAAGTGTCCAATTCAACCCATCTTTTTCGCACCGGAAATCCAGTTGACAGCTGACCTGCTCACGCGCATTTTTTATGTTATTGTTTATTATCTTCCACTCTACCAACTTCACGTGGTACCGGCCGGCTAATGATTGTTTCCCGCTAGAGCTACATAACACTATACATCCACATAAACAAACTTTGCAGCCCAAAAAACAACTCCAACTCATCCACAATGAAAAAAAAAGCAATCAACCCGCGACGAAATTTCCAAAACAGCATCACCGTTTTATAAACCGGTGCACGCCGAGAGCAGCTGAGCAAACCGAATTAGTATGCACTCTATGGATCAACGGCCGCCGGCAAGGTTACTCCCACCTCTACTTCGTCCACGCGCGAGGCAGCCAAGCGAAGGAAGAAGAAACCAGTTAGCGCGCATCTTCCGCGCGGTATAGTGTCGCGTGGATCGAGATTCCAGCTGTGGAAGCGGGTGACTGAACCTATGTTTTGTTGTGGAAGATAGCCGGTGCTGAGGTTAGAGGAGTAAACTTTGTACAGCTGGAATTTTAGCGATGAAGATCGTGGCTTGATGTGTGTTTTGTGATAGTAGTAGTAAACGATAATGGTTCAAAATTTCCGAAGAAACCTGACCAAAATGCTCGTTGCGCTTAGTTGTGGCGCGTTGGTGTTTTTGATATTAGTAAGGAGCAAGCAGGCTGATCCTCACCATAAGATTGTTGTTCCTAAAGAAGCGAGTGTAAGTGTCGGTAAAATAATTTTTTTTGTAAGTTAAGCGATATTTATGAAAAATAACGTTTGTTTTTAGACAGAGGAGTCGATTGATAATGCAGATAGGATAGCTCGAGTAAAACGAGTATGCGAGAAGTATAAATTGGGTCCTTACAAAATTGCTGACTTAGAAACTGAGTTTAGGGAACCACCTGCACCGCAGTACAGTGTATTTTACATAGACAAGTATTTGACCGTTTTTTGACGATTTAATGTTTATTCTATTGCGTTTTGCAACTATTAATATATTTATATGTTTATTTCAGAAAGCATAACATATCTTACTGTCCTATCTATAAAGCTGGAAGCACCACGTGGATTTCCAACTTGTGTTTATTAAATGGAGTCAGCGAAGAGAAACTGGCAGCTGGGAAGGAGCAACTTTCCCTTATTGCTAGGAGAATTTTACCCGAACTTGAGTATCCCGAAGCCGATGTAGTAAGTAAATTGAGAAGCTAGTAATTTTTATTGTAGTCAGAACAAAAAGGTGATTAACGTGAAAACTAGTTTTAGAAAACAACATTTTCTTGATTAGATAGTATGTTCGTGATTTTTAAAATCTTATGTCACTTGTTACACAGTAAGATATCAAGTTGAATAATCACGATATTGCTTTTTTCCTTATCTTTAGCTGCTAAAGAAAACGGCGAAAATTCTTATCGTACGGCATCCTTTCGAAAGGTTACTCAGCGCATACCGAGATAAGCTGGAGAATTCTGTGGCCGGAAGGGAACACGGAACACTGCATTTTTACCAGAGATATGGAGAATATATTGTCAAAAAATATCGAGGTAAATCAAAGAGGAATTATTCATTATACGCATTAAAGCAAATAAATATATTTTACCTGTTTCCAGTATAAAATAAAATTATTTCCATGTAGTTAAATTTAAATAATTAATTTTTAATTTTTAATATAAACAAATTGTAATTTTGGCAAAATTTAAAAATAATTAAGAATTTTAGTAAAATTGCCGTTTTTTATTGAATATTGGTGGAACAAAAATACAATTATTCAATATTTAATCGAAATTTCGCATAAGTTTTTTAATTACTTCTTACTCATGAATTAGTCGAAAAATTGTCTATGAAGTATGTATTAAAAAAACAATTTTATGCTTTATCAGAAACATATTAATTATACAATTCATTTCAAAATAATCGAATGAAAATTAATCAATAAATATTAAAATATTTATTAAACTTTACATTGTAAATAAAATACGTTATTTTGTTTAAAATTTAATTTCAACCTAGAATTACTTTTTAAAAACATTTTGCTTTATTTACTTTATTATATATCATCGTGCAAATTGTTATTTAGATTAAACACTCCCTTAAGTTTAAAATTATATTTCAATTTATGAATACGTTTCCAAGATGTAAGTGAGATAGGAAAAAGGAACTCAAGCGAAATATCGACCAAATAACTGGGAAATGCAAGCCATAAAATTTACCATTACGAATGGAGCAAAAATTGCTATCATTTTTCCCAAAATAATAACAATATGAATGATTATTCTCTTCTATCCAGTACAATAATAGCCACTCGCTTACTTGTACCGATCGGTCAACCAGATAGATTTAACATGATTTAGCACAATTTAACGCAAGCAAAGTTCGTAAATTCAAAAAAACCAAAATAAAAAAATTTCTATTCTATTCTCAGACAAAAACCGACCGATGCCCAGCAGCGAGCAAGTGATCCGATATCCCAACGCCCCAGCCCCAGCCGGCATCGAGCCGACCTTCCGCGAGTTCGTCGACTACCTCATCAACACGGACCTGGCCAGCTACGCCGACGACCACTGGATGCCCTACTATCTCTACTGCACGCCCTGCCTGATTAATTACGACCTTATCGCCAAGGTGAGCGAGTCATACACCCTATACCTCCCGCGCTCCGGCCAATGCACCCACCCACGCGCGCGACGAATTGCAGCCGCCGTCAAGCTATACGTGTATAGTACGAAAAAAATAACGCGCGTGCCTTAAAATTTACTGGGCGCAGATTCGAGTTTTGCGGCCGCCTTTTTTTATCTCGCCGAGTGATTGATGCCTCGGGTGCTTACGGGCTTTTTCTCGCGGCGCCGCGGAGCTTTTTCCGAGATCGATGACCGCAAGTGTAGCTGCTCGTAATTCGCCATTCCGGGCTTGATGTGTTTTAAGATTTGAGGGAGCGCGTGGAGTTGGGTATTAAGTAGTTATGTAAGATGGATTGCTGGGAGAAAAAGTATGGGTTTGATGCGAGTTTCTATGGGATGGCGGCTGGGTCGAGCTGCTTGACTAAACAGACTTTTTTAATTTTGATGCTGTGCATGATTCGTTTTTATGGTTTATTAAATATTGCATCTGAATTTTGAGCTTATAGCTGAACTATTTACGCACGCGCGATCCGAGAGCGAAAAAGTAGCACGTAGACCTGGTCGAATCATCATAAAAGCTCGAACTTACTATCAAAATAATCTAGCACTTCCTCGCTCCTAAAATAGCAACACGCATCGATTCCCTACATATACACCACCATCAAACTAAACACCCAAAAGAAAACACGCCAAAAAGTCAGTAACCCCTCGCGAATCCAGCAAACCAGCCTTATCAAAATCACCCCCCGTCAAAATCTCAGCGACCATAAATCCAGCAAACTCTATATCCAGCCGTCTAACCCCGTTCTTTCACGCCTCGCGGCGACACATTTGCACACACACACAGGTTGAGACGTTGCGCCGTGACCAGGCATACGCGATCCATCAGCTAGGTCTGACCGGCAAGATAAGACCACGCTGGCTTCATTCTACCTGGGCCGGAAGTCACCGCGATCCTGCCGAGGTCTACTTCAGCCAGCTGAGCAGGGAGCAGGTGCGGAGACTGCATGATAAGTTCAGGCTGGACCTGGAGATGTTTGGCTACTCGGCCGAGCGGTACTACGAGCTGGCTACGTCGGTTACGTGATGGAGGCTTGCTTGTGTGATATTGTGAATTTGTTGGGATGTGAAGTTGGAGAAGTGATGTGCGCTTGGGATTTGTGCTTTTATCAGTGATGATTTTTGTTGCTGAGCGCTGTATGCAGGTAGCCCGCAGCGTATGTTCAAGAGTATGATAATGTGTTGTGTAATTTAAAAATGGATTTGAATATTCTAGGTAGACTTTGTATGATAGATGCAGTCTGTTTTTATTAAAATTGTGTGGTTAGAATGTTTGTACTAAAGTTTAGCCGCATATAATGTAAATATATTTTTATCGTGTGGTTACAAAGTTTAAATTATCTACCTTATCAAACTTTTTATGAAGTTAAATGCAACATTTAAAAAAAAAATTTATTCTTAAGAAATTTAAAAAAAGTTCTAAATATTCTTTAGCAAGTTAAATGAGAAATAGACAGATTGACATTATAAAATTTAACTTAGTTATTTATAAGACGTTGATGCCACTTGTAATATAAAAAATACAAACAAAGAAATGAGAACTTATAATTTTACGCCAATAAAAGTATCAAAATAAATAAGAATCTGTTCTTATACCTTTCCTACATATACTAAACCTCCTTACACTTTATGTAACTATAAAACAGCAGCACCGATTTTGCTATAAATCTGAAAATACCGTCATCAATTTTATGGGCAGTAAAAAGTCGTATACACTTCGTTCATTAACACGAACGGAAGTTTATCAGAACTTCAAGGAAAAGTTTATTCGTCTTTGCATCACAAAGCTTGTCACTCCTATAAATTAGTAAAGAAATACGTTGTGACATTTTGCGGACGAACGGACGTCATTACCTACTATAATTGCAACGTAGTAAGAATCAAAGTATAAAGATTGAGTGTAAAAACATTACGTAGAATTTGAAGTTCCAAGAAAAATTTTGTTGCTATAATGCAGTACTTAATAACTTGACGAACTGCTGTGCCGACTTTTTGAACTTAACGAGCTATAAATACTCGAATTTCTTTAGCTTATACACTGTAGTTAAAAGAATAATAAATATATTGTCGTATGTAAAGTTCTAGAATCAAAAATACTATAAAATCCGAATAATTCGCCCAAACAAACAGTGCAATTACAACGCGAACTAGAATCCGTCCCAGTTAAACCTCTCCTCAATGCAAACTTATTCCTTTTAACGACATAACAATCCTCTTGACACCGACTAGACCCAAAAACCTATAACCATTTCAAAAGTCACAAACCCTCAAAAATCGTTAACCCATTTAAAAATCAAAACATCCCTCCAAAACCGTCCAACCAACCCACCATCACATCCACACCAACACCTCGCACCCCGATCTTTCATCTCCCTTTAAAAAAAAAGTGGTAGGTTTCACCACCCACACACTTCCAACGTCAAAACGATACCTTCCGCTTTCGTCAATGAATCGCGCAAAAGTGACGCTCGCAAAGGAAAAAAAAAAGACCGGCGTAACGCCGCGATACATATTCGAACTTTTCCGCGTAGGTGTGTACGTATAGCCGGCGCGCGAGCTTGAATCGATCGTCGCGCGACCCACTTATGTATTCGACCGGCGCGAGAGCCGCACGCGAGTGGCGTTGCCGGCAGGCCGCCGGCTGATCGGCGCTAAGTAAGAGCCGGCCCTCGCGTCAAAAGTGCGTGAGACAAAGGAGCGTTGAACTCGATTTTTTTTTTGGATTGGTTGAGGGGGTTTGGGATATGCTGCGGAGGATGCAGAGTTTAGAGGTGGATGGGCTTTTGTTATGGTGGTGTTTATGAGATTAGAGGGGAATTAAGAGATAGATTTTTTGGAGAGGATTGATTTTGTTAGAGACTTTTTTTTGAGTGGGAATTTTACTTGATTTAATGTTATTATTATAATAGTATTATTGTTTATTTGTTTGTTTGTTTATAACAACTTTTTTGAATGCAAACCCGAAAATTACACGTTATTCTAATGCAGCTCCGTCCTCTACCCCTGAAAGATCAAGGCACTGCTTTTACAGTACGCAACATGTCATTACCAAGTATATCTACACATTAATTAAGTGGTAAGGTTCAGGCTCAAGGCAGGCACCTTAATGAATTATATAGTCGAACGGCCTAAGCACTGTTAGAACTGCGAAAACACGCTAAATCTCGTGTGAAACAAAAAACGAAATTTATTGCGTCATACACGTTTATTTCTTTGCTAATTCGTCCGATTATGCATAGTTTCAAAAGATTAGAATTATTTTAATCTGTGTGAAGTTTCAAAATCGAATTTACATGCTTCCAGATTGTGTTTTAAAGAGTGCAGCATGCATGCTGTTTAAGTTTTTAAACTAAGAAATAACGTACGAAAAATATGGTCTTATCTTTCTGACAGCCAGTTATAACAGCAAAAACATTTTTGGATTTTATCAAGATATATTACCAAGTTATATATTTAAAGAGCTTTAATTTGTGTTTTTATAGATTTAAAAATTCCTCTTGGATTACTTCAGAAAACATGTTTTTGTTTTCGTGTTTTGAACGATAATTAAAGAAAGAACAATAATAAATGTTACTATTTATCAATTCAAACTTACATTGTGTACTAATTCAATTTATAGCCCGATCATTTTTATAATCGTTTCTTAATTTCCCCTTTCACGATACAAATTCACGTAATTCGCCCTCATGGGGTCAATGATTTTTAACGGAATAATGGCAGAGATAAACTTATCGATCGTTCCAGGCCACTCGCAAGTGTGTTTACCGGTTCCGTATTTTATATTTTATAACGCTCAATTATTTAAAAGCTCAGTAATATCATTTATTTAACAGCTAAAGTTTTACCCCTGGATCGATAATCATGACACGAACAGAAATTCATAAATTGTGCGCGTTAAAAAAAAAAATAGCAATTTCCACAAAATCCACGCCGGCCTTTCTTCTGTTTTGACAATCACTCCTGACCTACATAATTAGCGCGAGGGTCAAAGCAAAGATAAACCGAGCAATTTCTTTTTTCTGAAACTCCGGATAAGACAGTCGGCTTTTAAGTGGCTATAAGAGAAGGTTATCGATCGATCGTAAATTCCTTGAAAGTAAGTTTTCCTGTATGTTTTGCTACATAGTTTGCCCACTGAATTGAAGTATCGAACGGGAGTGATTAATTATTGCCCGACGAATTCGAGTAAGCTGCTAATTACTGGAAAAAAACGTATCGACAATATCTCGTTCATTATCGCTTATCATTTGACCTTTAATTCATTAATAAGTAAACTGTCTATCATCGAATCGCGCTAATTTTATAATTTAATAAAACAAACTCGCTAAGTAGGGCAATTTGGAAAAAAATTTTTTCTAGACGAACAGCTAACGGGTCAATGTATTTAGTTTAAGTATAAGAGGAAGTAGTTTCAACTTATCGATCGTCCGGACTCCTCGGAAGAAAGCACTCTTAACTGTTCTGTACATATTTTACGCGAGGAGCTTTAACGAAATAGAGAAGAACATTATAAATTGCGGTTTCCACTTCTGCGAGATTAAATAATAGAATTTGTTCTGACGCGATTTTAAGCACGCCAACGGACAATTTATCATCTGATCCCTGGGCCGCGTTATTATGACTCGTCAGACGCGAAATGACGTAAACTTAATGTACTCGGATTAGAAATTTAAATTGCACGTACAAATTGCAATAATCCTGAACTCCTTCGCCAGAAACTAACATCTGAAGAAAGCTCAGTACAACAAAATCTCCTACTCTTAAGAATAATAAAAAAGAACTCACCTTATTATGAAAATCCTTAAGGACCTCGTCATCAACGAGGCCCAGCTCCTCCCAGCTGGGCTCTCTATTCTTCCAATCTCCGTCACTACTACTGTCAGACGAAGATCGCTCCTTGGCGTCCAGCGCCGCCTTTTCCAGGTCCTCGTCAACGATACCCAGCTCTTCCTCGTTCAACAGCTCTTCAAATTCCGCACTTTTCTCCTCCACTTTTTCACTTTCCGCTGTCTTATTAGAGTCCACTTGCGCCGTCTCGTTTTCCTCCTCCTCCTTTTTATTTTCACTTTTCGATGAGTTCTCTTTACTTTCCTTGACGGTCTCGACACTTTCCGTTACTTTAACACTTTGGTCGTTGGTGTTTTCGGTGGACGGTGTGTCCTGGAGCGAGGTTCGTCTGCTCGAGTTTTCCTTAGTCGGGCTGGACAGCTCCATGAGGATGTAGTTCCTCTCTTGGCGTGGGAACGACTCGAAGGCTTGAGATTTTGCCGACTGGCTGCGACGACGTTCCCTTCCTGATAGTTAAACAAGACGATACGTTTACGCACTTTCCTCGCGATTTTTCTTATTTTTCCAACATGTAGTTATTCAACTGACCCAGTCAACACACCTACAAAACATTCTACATACCTAAAAAATTCATCTCCTCCCGCCAATCGAAAGCATTGCTGTGATGCTCCACCGCCGACCTCGCTCTCATCGCGTTCTCCTGCTCCTTCTGTGTCTTCTCCAGAAAGTCCAGACCACTCCTGTCCCCGAACACGCTGTCTATGTTATCGTACTCCGCCCGGCAGACGTCCCCTAAGAGTAACATGCTCGGGCTTGCGTTGCCCAACAGTACTTCTTGTTCGACCCTTGGAGACGGGATGACCTTCGGCTCCTCGCAGACGCGGAACGAGCGTGGTTCGGCTGAGTTTATTATGACTCGGGGTGAGGAGACGACGGAGTCGCGGCGAGATTGACGGGACGATGGTCGTGGTGACGGCTGGACGTCTAGAGGATGATTAGCAGGGCTGGAACTATATTGGGATGGAAGTTTCTTAGCGTGGGATCGGTTAGGGTCGATGGTGAGTTTTTGAAGGGTTAGAGTACTGAGCAACTAATAGTTAGTTGTGCAGATGATATATACATTAAGAAAGGTCTTATTTTGAAAAATTCGAAGTAGAAATTCACTTGAAAAAAATAAAGAAATAAGATGTTTATTTGAAATGTTTGTTGAGCTCTCAATTTGTTTGAATTAGGTGAATAAGTTTTTATAGCAATGATCTACTTGTGAACTGTTATTTATTCATTTCACAACATTTTAATATAATCAAAAATGTATGAATGGTGTAATTAAAACTTTACTTTGCAGCAGTTCTGCAATGTAACACAAGGATTTTATAACATATAGTACGTAAGTATGATTTTAAATAAAGAACAATCAATCTCCTCGAACAGCGGGCCCCCTCAAAAAAAAAACCTTAAACTACTTACCTAGCCTGTCTATCCCCAGTTTCCGAGCTCTTGGTCAATATACTCTTTTTAGGGCTGAGGCTCGCATCGTGAACGTAGATCTCCCTCTTAGGACTACTAGAAGCTGACCGCCTGGGCCTGGGCTGCTGACGATATCGATGCGCTGCAACATTCGGCTGGGACGACGAACGAACCCGACGTCGAGGTGGACGCTCAGGTGGTAATCGTGTTGCTGGTGATACAGGTAACGGGATTCTCGTGCGTGGCATCAAGTTTGACTGATGTTGCTGCTGATGTTGATGCTGATGGTGGTGATTATGGTGGTGATGAGGGTGTTGAAGATCGGAGACGACGGACTCGGCGTCTTCGCTGTCCGGTGTGCGCAGCTTGACGATCTCGCCGCCGAAGTGGACGCGTCTGGATTAGGTATAAAGATCGGTTTTGGATTTTTAGGGGGGGTTTTGGGGTCTTAGTTGTTGATAGGGTATGGCTATAAATGACGATTTTGCACAACCATTTCTAATATATGTGAGTTCTTACCAATCTTTTAATTTTTTCCATTATTGTCCTTAGTATAAACTAAACGATTTAAAGCGATCACATTTCACACATTCTGATTTATCATTTATACTTAAAAACAAAGAAAATAGAAATAATTTTAGTTTAACAATTAACTATTATTTATCACTGTTACTTGTAAAATTCAATATTACAAAAATGCCATTAATTTCAGTTTCCTTCAATTTTAAACTTTATTAACCAGTACTCAATGCGAAGAAAGACATCGAGAACTCTAAAAGCTTGAACTGCATTTTAAAGTTAAAACACCGTCCAATCCCACCAATAATAGCATCTCCCATCAAAAACACTACACCCCACCAACAACCCCCCTAAAACAGTTCCCAACTCACCTCGGCGTCTTCTTCCGCTCATCCATCGTCACCGCCTCCGCCAGCGCCTCGCCCCCTCCCTCCTCAACCACCTTAACCCCTTCATTCTCCATCTCAACCAGCTTCTCCCTCTCCTCTAATATCGTCATCGTGATAGCCGTCTCCTCGTTAAACTTGATCTCAGTCTCCAGCACAACTCGGGCCGAAGCCAGGCTCGAACCAGACCCCAAGCCATCCTCTTCCTCAGCGATGCCCGAGGTGTCGTCCGTGTCCGTGTCCGAGTCGCTCTCCCAGCTGCCGTCCACGGCCAGCACGTCCTTAATCGATTCCTCGACCGAGTCCTTGCGTTGTCTGCGTGGCGGCGAGCGCGGCTTGCCCGAGCCTTTCGACTGCGAGGAGGAATTCGAAGGTGAATTTAGGTCGTATGGAAATTGGTGCTTTGGGTGTGCGCGTGTGTTTGTGGTTTTTAAGTCGGGGTGGATTTTTAGGGTGGTGATTGGGAAAGTTTGGTTGTTGAGTTTGAGTTTTTTGAGTAAATATTTTTTGTTTGAATTGGATAATGACGAATGGTTGGCTGTGTTGTTTCTACGCGAGCTATTTTCGTGAAAATGAAAATACTCTGGCGTATTAGGGAAATCGTTAACACGTGTTTTCGTTAAGGATGTGACAATAATTTGATAAAAATATTTAATATAAAAATTATTACTCGTTAAAATATCTATTATTTTTTATGACATCCATATCCGTAAATTTCGTCAAGTATAATTGACCATACTCAATAAACTCCTGCTTATTACAATCGTCAACTGCGCGCATCATTTAGTTAGTATTAATCGTAAAGTAATTTTCACCATGCAAACACAGTAATTTCCAAAAATATTCCGATTACAAAAACTCTCTTCAAACCATAGAAAAACAAAATAAGCCCTAATTATGACCTAGATCACCCTACTATTACTGTAACAATTAATGTAATTATAATAATCCTTATTAATTAGGACCTATAACTACACTAAAATAATATTCTAACCATCAACCCTAACCAAATTCCTACTCACCCTCGGCCTCCTCCTTCTCCCAACCCCATAAACATCGCAAAGCAGCTCGAAATTCCTCTTCATGCTCGCATCGAGCTCACCGAGGTAGCCATCGAACTCTTCAGCTCCAATAGCCTCACGGATCTTGGCCAGCGAGCGGAGCGCCGACTCCTGGTGCGTCACCTGGACGAGCCGCATGGCCAGCGCCTGGCAGGCCTCGCGCACCACTTCCGTCGACGGACGGACGCTGGAGCGCGACGGGAAAAGCAGGAGGGGCGCGCTCAGGATCACCCCGGTGGCTACGCTGGTTTGGTAGTCGGCGCGATTCATGCCCTCCTGCAGGATCTGAGCCAGGGGGGGAAGGTGAGTTTTTGGTTTTGTTGGGGAGGATCGATTTGAATTGGGAGGTATTAAAATTTTTGTGCCAGAGTTTTGAGGGATGGTGGTGTGATTGAATTTTTTAGATAGTGTGTTAACAACGATATGGAAAGTGGGTTTGTGATGTGTGTATGAAATGGCGTTGTTAAGAGATCAATTTCATATGTAAATTCATTGGATGATTAAAATAAAGAGTCATGAATTTATTCATCAGCTTGTACACTTTATGTAAAGGGTGTCAGTCTGTCCAAGGTCAACATTATATATTCCATTATCATCCGGTAAATATGAAATTGTAATCTTCATTTTTTTTAATGAAAACTTTTTTAATCGTTTAGAATAACGGTTAAAAATAAAAAATCTATTGATCAACATAATTGATTTTGTTATTTTTTATATTACCTTTATTGATAATTGAGATAGAAATGTATGTACGTCTCTTTTATAGATAGTTATATAGTTGAAGAAAAAGATTGTATTAAATCAAAAAAAATTTTAATTTTCACATTTAAAGGTTTCTTTTTCTCTCGAAAATCCTTCCAATTGATTTCCTATTACCAAATCATTTATCCCTAAGCCAAGTAAAATAAAAATTATCAAAACAAATCCCCCATCAACTCCCAGTCTCCGCTAACCTTTTTGGTGACTTCATCCCGTCTCGGCGTATGCAACAGGTAGATCCTGAGCGTATCCAGCGATCCCTTCCTAACAGCCGGCGCCGGATTACCAAGATTATCGATGAGATCAGGCAGGACAATACCAGCCACCTCGTCGATGCGCTCGGGACCGAAAGTCGGCAGCACGTCGACCAGGACACGCAGCGCATGCTGACGTACCTCCCATTCAGGATCGCGTAGACGCTCCGAGATCTCCTCGAAGATGAGCACGGCGTCCACATCTTTAGGGAATTTACGCGTTCGTACCTGCGGAGAGATGTGAGAGTTTTTTGGAGATAGGGTTTGGAGAACGAATTTTTTTTAATTTTTGGAGACCGATGAAAATGTGGTTGCGATAGTGGATGAGTAAAAGGAGGAGAAATGGATTTGTGATGAGTTGGTGTTAACGTATGCATGGTTAAGAGATTTAGGTTCTTAAAGTGAATTGTTCTTTGATATGTGAGAGTTTAGATTGTCCAAGATTGCTGAATTTATTAACGAAATTAGAAGAGTCCGTGCGACCGGCCAATTTGATTTTAAAATCTACATTTTTACGGAATCACGAAATCAAATAATACGTGGGATTGCGAAATGGCTCACGTATTATTTCATTTCAACATCAAAATACATTTACGTAGTTTTAACGTCACGTGTTAAAATTCAGCGTTGACCCATTTGATAAGATTTTTATGCCTGCGAATTTCACTTTTATAAATTTAGCGTCTCCATTTTATTTAGGCTGATAACATCAGATTGCCAGGCGATTTTATAAGCTTTACAGTTTAAACTGAAAATTATGAGGACAAATTCTTTTCATTCGATTTTTAATTTTTCTAATAAAAAAAATGATTGACGAAATTACAATTTCACAATTGAAAATTAATGGCATTGGTTTTAGAAATCAATAAGTGTAATTGCATTAAAATCCTTTCAAATTTTAAAAACAATCTTTAGAATTACGAACACATTCTTAAAAAAAAATTGTATTCAATCACCGCATTATTAACATTTCATCATCCATAATTCAACAAACACACAAACTAATTTCTATTTTATCATACAATCTCAAAACAAACTCTAAAACAACACCTACCAAACCAAATAAATAAATAAAGCCAGACCACCCACAACCCCCAAAGCCAAACTCTCAACTCACCACATACTCCCAGAGCGGCGTCAGCTGTACGGGCTGGCCCTGTACCAGCGCGCTCCTCTTGCACCTCCTCCTTGGCTCTTGAACCCTTGCCTGATGATTCGCGAACAAAGCCGGGTCCAGCAGCAGTGGCGCCGCGTCCTGGGGCTGCACCGGCCCCAGCTCCGTCGAGCCCGTCATGGATAGGCTGGCGGCGCTGCTGCATCCGGGCATAGCTCCCGGCGCTACGTCGGCTCCGCCGATGACTGCCGGCTACGGGCCGGCTTCATCCTTCGTGCCTATACGTCAAAGTAACAAAGAGTGAGAGGTCATCGTTTGTTCTTCGTTACTGAGCAGCCTTGGCATTATATGTGTTTCATTGTCGTGTGACGTCGAGCTTGTTGGGGATAGATGCGCTGGGACGAGAATAGATATTATGTGTGATGACGAGTGTAAAGACGGCGATGAACTTGAACGCGATGCGAGCGCGAGGACTCGGGAAGGTTTGAGGTGAGGTGGTGAGTTTGTTTGTGGAGGTTGGATTCTTTTTGGTTTTGTGGGTTTCGTTGGTTTTGGGCAGTTTGTGGAGGGTTTTGAAGGGTTTGGGGGTTGAGTTTGGTAGGAAGGATGGGGGATCGGTAGTTTGGAAGATATTGTCTGGCGGTTACTGATTTGTTCTACTTAATTATATTAGAAGAGTATTTATTCTTCAATGCTTATTTTTTATAAGTCCTTGCAAATTGAAATCATACAAAATAGATCCTTAATTTTGATTTCATAAAATTAATGAAAATCTAAGCAAAAATTCACTCTCTCGCGTAATTTAAACTTTTTCAAATTTAATATGCAGTAATCAAAAAACTATTAAAAATTATTATTATTAATTATCTCCAATATCTTATCAGCACAGTCCCCATAAAAAAATTTACAAAAATCCTTACACACCCAAAACAAAACATACTAACATCCCTAAAACTTTAATCAATCCTATATAAAAATCTCCCAACCCAAAAAAATTCACCATCACCCATAAAAATCCACACAACAACAAAACCCACCCACCAACCGTCAACACCTCCCACCAGCTCTCATTGCCCTCGCGCTCCGTCTAATTCATTGCTCCTAAAATAGGCCGCTTCCTTCCCGCTCGATTACGCTAATCCAGCGCGTACCTCCAAGCGCCAGTAATCGTCGCAGCGCGAAACTACACCTATATTCACATACATACATATCCTTCCCCTTGCGCTCGCGCGACCGCGGCGTGAATTTTTTTTTTCCCCTCCCAAGGCAAAACGCGCGCCAGACCTAGAGACGCGACGAGCGAGCGCGCACACTGTCAAGGTGAATCCCCTTTCGATTATTTCCGCGGCGTGCCGTGCGACGCTATGTTATGTTGTTTATATCGCGGACGATCGCGCGGTTTTGATGTTGCGGTCGGAGCGATGCGGTTTTTATTTATTGAGCAGGGGTTGTGTGAGGTTTTGCAATTGTTGAAATGATGGATTTGAGGTTGGTGTGGGAGAAGTAAAAAAAGTCGTACGTGAGTTTAGGGATATAATTATGCAAAAAAAAGGAATTTAAAGAATGTTGTAAGTTATGTTAATTATTAATAAATTTTACAGAGGAATAGAAAAAGCATATTGTAATAACTATTCGAGTAAAAGAAACTGTTTTGAAAAGTTATTTCGTCTGCAGGTACCAATTTCCTTTAATACAAGACAAAACGAAAAAATCGAAAATTCCACGTTATTACCGTACAAATTCAAATAACAGGCGCGCGGCTACTTTTCAAAAATAATAGTACTCGCATTCGCGCACGGAATCCTCATCGCGCGCAAATTACCATCCCAACATGCACTCAAATCCACTAAAAATAATACCTTCCTGTCCGATCCCCAAGATAAACCCACACAAAATCACAAAACCCACCACCCTTCCAGCATCAAAACCAATCGACAACCCAATAAAAAATCCCATAAACCTTTCATCCTCACCTCAATTAAAACCGAACCGCGAATCCCCAAACACCAACCAAAGAGAAAAAAATAACCAACCCGCAAACGACCATTCCGCACGATACACATCGATGTCGTTGCGGCGCGAATTTTTCGCCCGCACGGACTCGCGGAAGTAAAAAGCGCGCTTAAAATATCGCGTCGTCGGATCTCAGCGGCGAGAAAGTAGAGCGCGCGCGCTCACGGAACGGCTGTGGATACGTAAGATTGCATAATCGAAAGAAATCGTGCGTGCCGAGACGATCGCAGGAATGGCCGAGGGGATGGATTTATCGGGGAGGAAAGTGGGTGTAAATTACGTCGTTGGGTTCTTTAAGGGCTGAGGCATAGGGGATTTTTGTTGTGGATGCAGACGTTTGTGGAGGATGGGTGACTCAGAGGGTTGGAATTGCGATGTGTGGTTGATTGTTTTCTGAGAATTTTTGGTATAGGTGTTGCGTGGCCGTGAGGGTAGGTATGAGCGAGGTCAGGAGTATAGTTTTGATTGAGCTGGAAGTTTTGCGGAGGATGAATTTTAAAAGAAAAATTTGGTTTTGATCAATTAAAATTATTTTGATGAGTTTGTTTTATTACTTAATGAGAGTTTGAAATTGTTTTCTTTTCAGATAATAGTTTTTAAATGAAACCGTATTACTAAACATGTAAAATGAATTTATTGATTTCTGCACCAACCGTAACCATATACTTTAATAACAGCTTAAATAAACACGGTAAGCTGCAATTACATTTGCTCAAATACCCCAGCATTAGAAAAAACAATTCCTGCACCAAACACGAACTGCCAAAACCCATTTGAAAAATACATTAAAAAATTGCAAGAATTTCGAAACTTTGCATAGAAATTCCTAAACAATTCCATAACCGGGACAAAACGCACCAGCAGAACAAAATAACCACTCTCAAAAGGAAGAATTAGAGGGACAGTATTCTTGCATTATACGCGAATCTACAGGAATGCAGAAGGACCGTCGTACAATCTTACATACGCGTACGCGTTGTTAGGTACACCTATGTACACGTGCACGCAATGCGGCCGGCTTGTATTAAGAAAGAATTTATGATGAGCGATGCAGGGTAGATAGGCTATATATTATGATGTATATGTATGTATGATAATTTCTTGTGAAGCTGGAGTAAATCGAGTCTGAAGTCTTAGTAAAGGAAAGTAATCTCGGAAATTGAGTACCATGAAGAATCGTGAGTATTCCCTGAATGATAGTAAAGAAAATTTACTCTCGATTTACTCCAGCATCTTCCGATACTCAATAATCAATATTTTAAACGTCTAAAAGCCGCAAGTGCCGAAGTGAAATTAATACTTTTGAACTAGATTGCAATGCTATGTATTTAGAAATACATATATACAACGAGAGCCGGACGCTTCGATCGCCAGCGCGAAATTCCAGCCAAATGCAAGTAGTAACGGCCGACACGTGTCAGACAGCGAGGCCGGGAATCGCACGCGCTCAACTTTATGTTCGTTCAGCGGCCCAGAGTTGGAGTATGCGTATGCGAAATTTTTCAACCTAGCATGAGTGTGATTAGTGAAATGAATATTTGAAATATTGATGAAAGTTTTGAATGTGTGATATTGCTAATAGTTATTTTTACTGGTTGCTGCAGTTAGTTTGCTGTAATAGCACAGATAGATTGGAAATGAAGAGACCAATGAATTAAAATGTACTTTTAATATGCTCAAATGCACCAGCGAATGCTGTATTCATTCAATTAATTAATGCATCTATATTGATTATATAATCAATGTAATTACTTAAATGTTCATGAGTATAGCTGTAATCGATCGAAAAGTTTTGCTTATTCACACTTAATTTGATTAAATTAAAAAATATAAATTTCAGTAATAGCCTTGAATAAGTTTTCATTCACTATCATTTTTTAAATATATATAACGTATATGATCAAAAAATAAATACAAGTCTTCCTAATAACACAAAATCTCTACAACAAGTAATTAGTTATTTCTGTCTTGTTTACATTTCTCGTCTGAGCGATTTTAAGCAGTTTTAAATGAATTTGCATTCATAATTTAGGCAAATTATGTCGTAAACATGTCGCTAGTTTCAATAAAAACGCCAGAAACGTAGGCTGTAGTGCAGATTCCCATCTATGCATAGTAGTAACGAGAAACAGAGAAACTGAAATGACTGCCTTCTTTCTTTCCGGTCTTGTTGTTATGTTGACTTTTTAAAACATTTTCAAAACTTCGAAGAAGAAATTGGCAAAAAATGTTTCATTTTAAAAGTAAAAACAGGAATGTATCAATATTTTTGAAATCACAGATTACGCAACTTTATTATAAAATTGTGTAAAAAAGAAATTGTTACGGTTAGCTGTTCAGTAATGAACATAGGAGTTAAAAAAAATAAATGTTGAACTTTCAATTCACGTTTCAGAATAAATATTGATCAAAAATAAAATTTAACTGCCTATGTTTGTACAAATATTTACTAATACATACCTTTTATTTTTGAATTCTTTTCTGTTTCTTGTGATTTTCCTTTCCTCTTTTTTCTTCTTCCTTGTTCTTTTTTGGAAAACTCGTAGGATCTTCCCATAGAGTTTTACCCAAAGTAAGGCACAATAAGTGTATTTAGTTTAACGAAAGCCTCGGTTAGTTTTAATGAATATTTCTTCATTTTCTTCTGTTTGTTAGTTCTTTTAGTATTGTAAACTATTCAACTAGGCATTGTATTTTTTTTGACGTTATTGCCATTTATCTCTATTGTGTTACTATAATAATAATAAAAAAAAAACATTAAATAAATTATTAAAAAATAAAACGCTTATATCTAATATAAAATATTGAATAAACATTTTATTTAAAATTCAAAACCCTGTAACTATTTGCTTGATTAAAAACTTCTATTAAAACCTAATAAGATGCGAAATTTCGTATAAAAAATTATTATTAAAACCAAAACCATTCAAAACCAAACTGATTTTCATTAGTTTTAACAGTTTATAATATGAAATTTCGCAACATTCTGTAGCACAGTCTGTCTTATGAGAATTTTTTTACCGTGATTTATACCATACAAAATTCAAATAGCAAACTCTAGAACGTATAAACAAACGCATTTCACTTATACCCAAAATTAAAGTCCAAACCAAATCCCCACCAAAACAACATAAACCTTAAAACTACTCCCCTCTACACTCAATCAAAATTCCCAAAACCCTCCCCCAACCCACACCAAAACCATCCCTTAAATCCTCAACACCAACCCCTCCCCATCCACCCCGCGTACCTCGCAAAAAAATTAATTTCCACACAAATACAGCCCTCGCCTACGCGGGCGCTTTGCTCGCCGTCGTAGCGCGCGTCACGTCCACCGTGCGACTGTTGACCGTCCGGCGCTCGCGGCCGAACCGGCACTCGGAATATCGACCCCCCTGTAGCGCCCCACTCCATATCAGCTTGCTGTATAGGCCCTGCCGTTCTTTGGCTATAGTATAGCTGCGCGTGGCGTGTCGCCTTCGCCTTTAACTTGACGCGGCGAGTGTGCATGTATAAGTTTATGTATGCACTTATGTATATATATGCGGGTGTGTATGGTTTATGAATATAGGTATATACGTTGACGGACGCAGCTTTTTTGAGCGGCGCGCGATGCGACAGGTGTCTGCGCATGCGCGCTGGGTGCGTTGGAGAGATTTGTATAGGGAGCGCCAAATATTTTGCAGGGTTTCTGGCCGTTTCAGACCTCTGGTGTTGCAAACCGCAAATAGAATAGAATAGAATTTTGTAGGGTTTCGAGGTTTTTGGTTTATTGAAGAATTTAGTGCACATGCAGGTGGCGTTAACTTAGCGATTTTGGTTAAACGAATTCTTAAGAATTAAATTCTTACATTTAATCTTAAAAGAATTATTTGTAAATTTATTTATAGAAAGTTTTTTTCTTTCTTTATTTCACAATTTCAAATTACTAAAATTCTTAGATAAAAAACGTTGCACCTCTCTTATAAAACATAGTTTTATTTTATTACACACATTTCTTTTATAATTTTTAAATAAACGGAGAAAAAAGTGTCGAATTGGAATTTCAGAAACTTTGTACTAAATCTTGTATGTATTGAAAATTTTATGCTTAGTCAGTGGCATATGCCACTATTAATATATTAAAACGTAAATTTCTTAAAGAAAAAGGATTTATTCAGTTACAGAAATCCACAGAATTCTTTATTTTCATAATTATGTAATAAATTTTATACACCAATTTATGGGATAATCTAGAAAAAAAGTATATCATGGATAGTTTTGATCAAAATCATAAAATCGTATAATGCCTGCAATGATGCACAATACCTATATATTAAATTAAAAATAAAAAACAAAAATTAATTACTAAATTAATTACTTAATTACTAAAAAATTAATTTACTTAGGCGCTTTGTACACGGCGTTCTTTACAGCCATTTTATTATGCGCTTTGCGCTACGCCTCGTGCGCTAAGCCCCTTTCATACTTTTAGACAAAGTCGTTGATTGGATAATTGTTTTAAAACAACCAATTAGCATGCTGGTCTAAAATTATAGAAGGGGCTTAGCGCACGAGGCGTAGCGCAAAGCGCATAATGTGGAACGGCTGATAGGCCGTGCTTCAAGGAATAAGTCCCTTCTATATACTTTTTGACGCAGTCGTTGATGGGATGATTATTTCATAATAACCAATCAGCATGTTTGCCTCAAAGTATAGAAAAGGCTTAGCACACGGAGCACAGCTTAAAGAATGCCTTGTAGAAAGCGCCTTATAGAGAATTTTTTTTCTTTAAAGGCAGCCATGGTTATTGAAATAGTGTGGTTGATCTTGATCAGTGGCGCCGCGGTATACCTATATTTATAGACTATTCAGTTGGACTATGTAAGTATTTATTTAAGTATACTTTTCTCTTCTATAAGACTATAATCATCATCATTCAATTGTCTTAGCATATATCTACGTGCAAATCGTCAATGCTAATGTATACGACAAAAGTTTCTTTATCTTTAGATTGTTCTTAGAATTTGGTACTGATACTGCAGAGAAGAAAAAAAACCCTTTTTGGAATCTGGTAACCTGTATTTGTAAGGTATAAAAAAATATATACTGCCTAAACAGCACTCGTCCTTTGTGCGTGCGTATGTGTGTATGTGTGTGAATCATAGTATTATTGCTCTTCCAGCGTTTGTTATATTTTTGCATGTATGATCATAAGCTTATACATATTAAGAAGTTTTTGTTTTTGATTTATTTGTTTCAACTCACTAATAAATTAATAAGATTTTTTTAAATTTAATTTAAACGTTTTCAGGTCATGAGAAATAATTTTTGTGTGATTCAAAATGACTTCAAGTACAGGAAAAATAACTGAAGTTTTAAAGGACATTTGTTGTTTTACATGGATAATAGACAATTATTGTGCTTGTGATACATGTTCTACAGGCAGTCCTTTAAGATCACCAGAGTTTAGAACTGGAACTGATAAAGAAAATGTTTGGATTCTTGAATTGAGTAAACATACAAGTCCTTCTGTTGTTCTAGAACTCAAGGATTCTGGAAAATCATATATTACGGTCGATTGCAAAATATATATTTTAGGTTACAACAATACCAAATTCTTTGTACAAAAAGTCTCATGCAGATTCAATAAGGATTCGAGACTACATATAACTCAATTTGATCCTAACTCTAGATTTTCTAATAAATCCTGCCAATACTTTCCTAATAAAAGGTTGTCTATATCAATTGAAATAAATAGTGAAAATGAAAAGAGGGCTCCAAACAAAAATAGCGTGTTGCATAATTTTAAAACACTCTTGCAAAATGAAAAGAATAGTGATGTGTCACTAGTATTACCACAAAAAACATTTCATGTACATAAAATTATACTAATATCACAAAGTCCAGTATTTTCTGCAATGTTTGATCATGAAATGAAAGAAAAACAAATGAATATTATTGAGATCAATGATATTGATCCTGAGATAATGCAAGAAGTGTTGCACTATATTTATACTGGAGAAGTAGAAAATATCAAAGATTTAGCTGACAGAATTCTTGTTGCAGCAGACAAGTATGCTCTTGATGGGCTTATATCAATATGCAAAGATGTTTTAATTGATAATCTGACAACTGATAATGCATTTACTATTCTCAAATTGGCTGACACCTATAAAATCAAGCATCTAATGGAAGAAACTCTTTATTTTATTGGCCAACACCCGGAGGAGATGAGCAAAATGACAAGATTAAAGTCAATACTCGATTCACATCAACATCTACTAGAAAAAATTTTAATTGCCATAATTAAAGTTAGAACAGATTGATGGCTAAAATATATTTATTTTTTCTTTAAAATAATGTTAATTTATTCAGTTTCTTTTTAAGTTTTCGTAATATCTATATTAAAAATAGTAAAGTTTAGAAAATAGTTGAAAATATTGACAAAAAGATTGTGTCTGTCATATTTCATAAGTTATTATAATAAAAATATTAATTTAAAGCTAATATTAATATTCTTTTTATTCAACAATAATATACAAACTTTTATAACTCATAAACTTCAACCTAAGTTCACCTTGAAGTATTAAACAACAAATTAACAATATTTTTGATTGAATATTACATTTATTATATAGCGGAAAAAATTCAAATGAATTCATTGTTGTTAAAATACTGAAATAAACAAATAACAAATTTGGCCCTATGAAAGTTTATTGTAAACATCATATTTTTTCTTAATTGAATATAGTGTGTATAAAATACCAATTTACTTAAAAGAGAAGAATCGACTAAAATTTATTAGAAGTTAACAAAACTTATTTATTTGTAAAAAAAAACGGGACGAAATGATTTAGGTAATTAAAAAGTATTACTGAAGAACCAAATCTGCTGCATTTATTGCAAGGTTGCTGGATTCCGTTTCTTTCGTGTAGTGTGATAACTTATCAATGATAATAATTTATAAAGCTATACAATTTTCTGAACAAAATCTGTTTAAAAAACATTCAATCTTTTCCACGAGTAGAAAGTATTCAAGAATATTTTTAAAAAAGTCTGATGAAATAAATAAGCAATAAAAAGCCGTATTTCTGGATAATTTGAAAGCTTCTTCACAAAACCGCTCTTTCACTTTGTCCGACGAACTGTGGCTTTATTTTCTTAATTTAAGTTCTAAAACTTTTTTAAAAATAATCTTGAACTGTACATACACGTGAAGACACTTAGTAATTAAATTTAAAAATTAATAAAAACGTTATATTATATTATATTATAATAATTAGATGGGCGTTGCTGTCGCACTCAATTTTTTTAAGGATCACTATTAAAGTTAAACCGTTTCAAAAAATTAGTAAAGTACAAGACATAAGCCGATTTTTCTCCATAGTTTTTATGGAGTCATAGTTTGTATATCCGACTAACAGAAGGTACATATCGTTCAAATAAGCGTCTGTTCTTCAAACGCTCAACCGTTCTGTCCTTGGAAGCATGTAAAATGCCATGCGTGAATTCTTTGAAAAGTATATGGTAAAATCTTTTAGCATGAGGAAAGGCTTTCTCTGTTTGGTAAGTCATCCTCTCGAAGGTAAAGACGCATTTACTCGCGATTTTCATAATAGGTGGATCCCTTGCATTCTGAGTTAAAAAACTATCTGCATGATACATACTTATCAGACATATAACATTTTGTTTCCTATCTAGAATATCGAAACAGATAGGCGGATCCGAGATTATCTCCGTCTTTTTTCTTATCGCGATCTTGATCTCATCGTCTCTATCATCGAACGCTTTTTTATAGTAATAGTTGGTCACGTAGACACGGAATGGTTATTTCCTGATGTCATCTAAACTTTCAAAGTTCATCTCGTCATTCATAAACTGGATATCTAAAAATTTCGAGTAAAAGTCAGTCGAGTACTCCATGGACGTTAGGATCGATGGCCAAAATAATCATTTGATTTTGTTTCATGACTTTAAGCGGCACACCAAACAGTACCTGGAGCATGTCGAAAATTCGCACATGGTATCTCATGATTTTCATCATCTGCATCGCGAAAATGATACAGATAACAATCAGTGGTACTGCAAGCATGTATTCGTAGATTTCTTTAGGTGCACGCAGTTTTTTCATGGGTATCATTGGAACTATAGCGATATATTTTATGTAACTGTATCCTAAGTATATTTCGGTTACAATGTCTCTGTTCATTGAGATCAAAGGAAATAACATTATGTTTGCAAAACCAAACCGAAGTTTGTCCATTGACTCTTTTATGCCCCTCCAGACAGTTCTACTGTTTTCCATGTCGACGAAACGTATAGAAAAATTAAATTTTTTAATTGTTGTTTCTAGGAGAGTGAAATCAACAGTCTCGATACTTATGATATTATTATTTGAATTTCTTATTACTGTTATGAAAGGGTAATAACTAAAAACGGATATTTGCAAGTTTTTTCCGTTAGCGTTGGATAGCTTGTCCGGGAAAATCTGCAAGTTTAAATTCAGCGATTTGTTGGTGAAAATTTTGAAGAAGGGATTAAAATAATAAACATTTAGATAATAATCTTCCTTGTACAAATTTATTTCTATTATAGAAAAGTCTATAAATTTTCTGAACCATGCATGATTAGGAATTATCATTAAAAAAGTTTCTGTAATTGGTTTTTTACTACAATAGACAAACAAACATTTTTGTTGGATGTTTTTAGGCAATATTTCTATGTAAAGATCAATTAGATTTTTAACTTGCACTGCTTGAGCGGAGATATGGTCTTCAATTTCTTTATAAATCATTACATACATGGGTAATATATTTTAACTTGTTGATAATAGCGAGTTTCGAAGATAGATGTCCGTTTCTCAATTTCAATTTCTCCAAATTAATAACAAAAGAAGAAAATTCTTTTTATAAAAATATATTTAAAATTGTATTTTTTTACATTCAATATTTTTTTATTTAGGAATTAGAAATAATTATTGAAAACCACAAGTAATAAATAATATATTTACTTTTAACAGGCAATACCATTTTCTGACAATACAACTTTGCGTTATTTTTCAGTTTTTGTCAGTAAATTTTAAACTTTAATAATCTTTTTAAGTAAAAGTCTACCTGTTATGTATAATGGATCTGCTTGAAAACTTTGTGAAAACTTTAAAAGTTTCAAGAATTTTGAAAATTCTGCATTTACTACCTATAGATTATCAAAAATCGTTTATTGACAAACGTATCTTTTGAAAATTTATAATTTTTTCAAAAATTTTATATACACTAATCTATTATAATCATAATAAAGAATTAGTACATACGTTTAGTTACACTGCGCGTAATATACAAAATATACAATATTTAAAGTTTAGTACGAATCTATTAGAGGACATTTTGCAAAGCATTTCTGTTATTTAAGGTGCATTTTAAACCAAATTAGTACACTGATAGTTATTCGTTCAATTGTTTATCAGAAATTATTTTTTCTTCAACAGATTCTCTAGACTTCAATTTTAAAAAAATGGAACAGAAAGGTGTTACCAAAGTTAAATGTATCGATGTCATTTACACTTGGGAAATCCTGAA
>UELX01002101.1:0-34723 GCA_900480035.1 Eupelmus urozonus
TTTTATCAGAATACAATGATGTATCCACTTTGATAAAATTATAGTAATTTTTCCTACAATATTTTTCTCAGTGTACATCTAGCATTATGGACGTTTTTTTCAATATCGCTGCTTCGATGTAGCGGGAAAATATAAAAATGTATGATTCGAAACTCTACTATTTTTTAGCCGCCAAAACGTGTAGAAATATTTGAGTGTAAATTAACGTTTTGAAAACGTGAGTAACTGTTCAACTTTGCAACGAACGTTATAAAATGAATTTGATACTGGTTCATGGAAAAATTGGACGCCTGCTTGAAATTTGCGAACACGTGTGAACGTTAAATATGAGTTGCTTATTGCAGAGCGTTTCAACAATTCGAGCAATAACGCATTTAAAATTTTTCGTTTACGTAGGAAATTCACTATATTTCAGGGGTGAATTATTGTTTCGCAACGCAGCTACGTAAAACCCCAGCATATTTCATCTCTGTAAGTAGTATTGCTCTGGCAAATTTAAAATTAAAGAAATGAATTATGAGTAGAATTAAATTTTTGAGATCATTAACGCGTTAAGAAGAGCTTAATTTTAAAGCTGAGGCGGGATGTTAAATGACTTTTATTTTTACAAAAACTAGTACAACATCCATTTATTTAAACGGTATTACGAGGATTACTGTAAATAAAGTTTAATGAAGGAAGCACTATTAACAAAGTTACAACCATATTTTGAAAGTTGTATCATTACGCTTCGAATAATGTTATCATTAATAACATTATACTTATTTTTATCTTAATTACTTAGAAGTGTTTAATCTTCGTAATACCTATTATCCCTTTTAAGATAAAATTCAATTTTTCCCTCAGAAGTACCTTGCGTTTACTTAGTAGAAACTATTTTTTTAGTTTTATATTTTTGAATAAAACCATTTCTCTATTATATTATAAAAATAATATAGTGCGATTATAGTGGAAAGCCGTTTATTTTATTACAACAATAATTTATGAAATAGGATAATGGATAATAATAACTTCACGCATTCTAACTAATGGTTATTTGTACTTGAGATATTCATTATTAAACGACTAAAAGCTATTAATAATATCTATAATTGAATTTTTGCATAAAAACAAAGATTCTCATTATAAAGAAACTCCCCCGAATAAAAATATATTAATAAATTCAACAAAATAACCAAATCCGGGCTTTTACATTTTTATAATCGCCGCTGGCGCCGCTCAGCTAAATAATTCCAAGATTTACAAAAACTCCAACAATGTACGTCCAGATCTGTCCCCTCTGTAATCCATCTCCGCGAATTCATTTCCTACGGGCATTTATTTATGTACATCGCATAGTAAAACGAGCCGGTAAAAACCGGATGAATCATAAGAACTCGCTCGGCGTGCGCGTAAGCCGGCGTCCGGACAAATCCGACGCCCAAAGAACGTCGATCGAATCGAAAGGATTAAAGTCCACG
Source organism: Eupelmus urozonus (assembly GCA_900480035.1). Classification (NCBI taxonomy): domain Eukaryota; kingdom Metazoa; phylum Arthropoda; class Insecta; order Hymenoptera; family Eupelmidae; genus Eupelmus; species Eupelmus urozonus. Next base: position 1,461 of record UELX01002101.1, read on the forward strand.
CAGAGAGATGGGGTGAATACAAACGTTTCGAGCTATAGAGCCACCAGCGACAGGATCAAGAAGCATTATAAAATGCTTATTCGATTTTCCAATTCTTTGTGGGTTGGGTTTTTTTTTAAAGACAAGAAAGATTCGTTGCGTATAAAGGCATGAAAGGCCTTGAGATTTGAAATCTTGTCAGACGTTTGTGCTTTTTATGAGAAACATCGTTTCAAGCGAATAACCGCGGTCTATTAAAGGTCTTTTATTTTGACATGAGATGCAGTGCGTCATTTTAGATATGATCTTTCATTTTTTTAAAAGGAGATTTGTTATGCAGAACGTGACTAGTAAAAAATTCTAATGGTCGAGATGAATGCAAGAGAGTTTTTTCCAATACTGAGATTATGGGAAAAGGTTGAATCTGCGACTGTGATGGGATGAGTTATGTATGAAGATTCGGTTGATAAAAAATTACGGAATATTTTCCTTTGGCAAATTCAGTAAATTCATATTGGCTCTGCCGTTGCCGCCGGATATTATCGATCCTCAGGTACATCAACTTTAAAAGAGACATTCTTCTTTACCCTGAAAGATTCCGGTAAGTTTTTCAATAACGCTGAGGTATTTTTAGTTGAAGCCAAATGTTTCTTCCTGGTAATTTCAATGATTTTGAAACTTGAATTATTATTTTAATTAATGCATTAAAAAAAAATTAACAGTTTTCTGTTTGAAATCAAACTTTGTTTGAGATTTAAGTTAAAAATTCAGTGGTTAATATATTTTTATTTATATCAAAATTCTTTTGAATTGATAAAACCATGTTCCGTGTGAGCAATTTATTTGAAAATTTATAAAATATTTTTAACATTATTAGTTTAGCTTTAATATTATATAACTCAAAGCATTATATCAAAACAGATTTAAGTGCAGAACAATTAAACAATAACGTTTATATATTCAAATAATTAATTCAACTTAATAACTTTGAATTCTCTAAATTACGCCATTGCAATTAGATTCTACAATAGAGTTCTGTTACTGTTTAGTGGAATATGGAAATGCTATTCAAATTTATAAATTTTAATTATTTATTGCCTTTACATTTATTTAGCCAAGCTTTATTTGAACTAGAAAAGCCCATTCCTAGTGTTGAGACCAGAATTTTGTTTAAATTAGAGGAAGCATTTTCTTGACCGAAAACGTAAAACCCCTTGTTTCTGGTTTGTTGAAATAGGCTCTTATTTCGAGATATAGTCCCTGCAGGGCAAAGTTAAATTACACTACTAAAAATGTTTCCTGTTATTAAGCTTAATAGCTCTAAAACTAGAATATGGTCTTTTGTCTCTAAAAAAAGTATGATCATACATCCAAAATAATAAGATATTTTTAATGTGCATAAATAAATTTAATAAATTTTATTAAAGTTTTGGATTCTAATTTCATATATTATGAAATCTATTGTCGCGTAGACCAAGGGATTATTAATCTTAACAGCAGCATACGATGTAGTGATTCAAATTTGCACCGTAAGGGTCTGTATCATCGGAACAAGAAGCCGTTAGAGTAAACGCTGAAACATGAGTTCCACTTTATTGATCAAGAAAATACATCCAGTAGTTGGAGCAAAAGCTACATCAGAAGCGCAGCCATGTTTAATAACAAAAATACCTAGGATAAGTAAGACAGTTGCAACAAAATGGTATACAATCTATTTCCACTTGGATAAATAAGAATAGTTTACTTTTAAAAAAAGTGATCTGTTTGAATTTAGCAATAGAGTGAGCAAGCAATGTTTAAGCTTTCCAACAATTTTCTCGAATGAATACAAATTTTATGATCGAAACATGAGCGAACCGAATTCCATATTTTGCAAAACAGTCAATCGTATAAAAAATTTGAAATTCTAAAGATGATTAAACAATCATCAACTAAAACCTCTAAGCCAACAATTCCACCCCAACATCGCAAATCCTCCACCCCCTCCCGCCATAATCTCTAAAAAAATTCCCGCTAAAAAACTTACTCAATCTGCTCTTAAAATTTCCGACTCAACGCTCGGCCCGCTCGGCTTTGAATCCCGCTTCCTTTCTCACGCGGAAGAAGCATTCTGCATGATGCTCTTCCGCCCGCGCACACACAGAGCCCAGGCGCATAACCCACGTATACACTCAGAGAGCGCCGCGCGCAAACTTAAAGGCCGTCGCTCGGGCGCGCGCGCGAGGTTCAAAGCTCCAGGGGCTTTAAACTCCGGCTGGCAGCAGCTCTCGAAGTCTCGCGCGTCGATTACGAATCGAGAAACAAAACTGCCAGCTAGCGCGTGTGTATATGTGTTTCCGCGTCTCTCTCTCTCTCTCTCTCGCGACGACGAGAAACTTTTCCACTTGGATGTGCGCCTCGAAACTTTTTCCTCTCGCTGTCTCTCTATATCCACATACATACACACAGGCAAAAGAGAAAACTAGCTAGTTTCTTCTCGGGGAGGAGAGAGAGAGAGAGAAAAAGAGTGAGAGGCGGGCTTTCTTACCGCGCGCGATCCCTAGCTGACTCTTGGGCTGAGCGCGGGCTCGGAAAAAACAGGAGGAAATCGATGGCGCGAGGAATTTTCGCATTCGGGATTTTCGGTACGGAGGCAGTACAGTGCGGCCCTGTCTGTCGTCGTTTAGTATTGGAGACACGCGCGGCCGTGCGGCTGCCTGGAAGTTCGCTTCGAACGGTAAACTGCGCGTCTATAGTGCCGGGAGGGAGGACGAACGGCTCACTTTTATGGGCAGGAGAAAGGTTTGGATGCAGACGGGAGGGACGAGGAAGTCTGGAGAGGGAGGTGTTTTGGAAATTTCAATGCGCTTTGGAAATTTCGATTGATGCGCCGGGGATGCCTGGGATGGAAGCTTTGAATGGGGGAAGGTGACGAATGTTCTTGTATTGTGAGATTTTTCGTGAAGTCGGATGGGAAAAAAGCGGACGGGAGCTGTTGTTATTGATTTTGAGCTCTCGTGATATAGTTTTATTTGGATGTCGTGGTTTTATCGCAATATTATTGGTTTTTGACGGCTTTTGTGCGGGTATTGGAGATTGTCTACTTTACTAGCTGGACCTCGAAGTTAAAACTTTATAAGGGAAGAAATGATTTTAAAAGCACATTTTAAAAATAATAGGGGTTGTTCTTTTTTAATTTTCAGTGTTTATTCATATTTTTCCGTATAAAAATTTAAGCATAGTCTAGCAATAGTCTAGAAATAAAATAATTTTTAACATAAATAAAAAAAAATTTCCAAGGGTAATATTTGAATCCTCAACGTCTTGCTCTTCAGGCCGAAACTCTACCACCTGAGCTATTATTTTGTTTTGTCGAGAGTTCAAATATTACACTGGAATTTTTTTTTTTAATTATTTTATTTTTCAAAATCGCAATAAAAAATACCATTCGCAATAAATTTGGCATTGTCTCACCAGCCAGATTCTAGACAGACTATTGAGTGCCACACTATTGCAAGACTTCTGCCATGTATAAATTTTTACATGGGTTTTTAGACTTAATTAAAACATTTTTTTACCTTTATTTGATAACTTCATATGTTAATTAATGCAATATAAATATTGATAAATAGGAATGAAAAATCGAATTATAAATAAATATTTGATTTTATATTATAATTAAATGTTATATTTTATTTTGTAGTCCGAGAATTTTATTTCTGGTTACATCGTATTATGATATCAATTCAAGGCAATATTTCAAATGTATATTTTTTACGATTTTCCATATTTACAAATTCAAAAATTTTGTACTGCAAAGCATAAGCTATTTTTGATGTTAATGTAAAATGAAAGACTTTTAAAGGCTCGCAAAAAAGAAAAAAGAAAAATATAGCAAAAATAATTTTCAAAAAGCAACTTCAAGGGACTTTGAAGATACGTAATTGGAATTTCTACGAGATGTTAAAGTCAATATCAATATTTACTTTACATATTGAAATTTAAAATAAAACCAAAAATATTATCCAGCAAAGTTGGAACGTGTACAATGTATTTTCCAGACTAAACAAATAAAAGAGCAACTGACGATGAGTAATCTAACATTTGGCTTAAATTAAATCTTTAGTAGATAACGTATTTGCCATAAAAAAACCTTGCATCACCAAGTATATTTAAAATTTAAGATTTATAAAACGATCCCCTTCTTTTAAAGCGCCTCTTGTAGAATATCAACAAGGCAAAGAGAAAAAATAGAGAGAGGTGCATTCGTAATTATACGAAGGAGCTATTATGTTGAAGAAAAAAATGGGGTCCTAGAAAAGATTGCCCCGGTTTATGATACATTGTAAAGATATTTTATGTTCCATAAAATGACACACTTAAATTTTTATGTTCGTCTATGCGTCAATGTTGATTTTTTTAGCTCGCGCTGAAGCTATTAGGCTATAATGATTAATAAAATATAGACAATAATTAAAATAGAAGTTATAGGCTCGGAAATTATGAGACTCAAAGTGGAAAATAATGTCGGATAAATTATATTTTCAAAGTAACAGAATAGTTTACGTTTGGTAATGAAGATAATTTGCATCTCTCGTTTTTAAAGAATACCTTGATGCCATTATTTCGCAATGCAAGAGCTATTATCGTTTATTTGAACGCTAAATCCAAATTACCATAGCCAGAAAAGCTCGATTCTTAGTAAAAAGTTACAATAAAAAGCGTGTAAATCTAAAAACGAATTACCCGTAATATCTCTCTGTAAATTTTACTCGTGCGCCAACCCAGCACCGTAGAATCCGAGAGCAGTGCGTTATACCGCCCCTCTTTTAAGTATACACGCAGCCGCGCTCGGCTCATAACCAGAGAGCGCTCGCCAAAGAATATCGCTCGCCTCTGAAAAAAAGTGTATATATTCCATAAAAATAGAAATCCCCTGGCTCTCGCTTTAGCAGCGATCCAGCGCGACCTGGGCGACCATAAACGCTAATGACGTCGAAACGACAGAAAAAGGAAGCCACTAGTTTGCGTATGCACAAAAGCGAGTCGTAAAAATACGAGGAAAAAAGAAGAGTGGCGAATAGAACAAAAAAGGGGAGATGCTCGCGGGCGAGTACATTTAATTAGCCATTGCGCTCGGGCGTTGGGGGAGGGGGGGAGGAATTAACGCACGCGTCGCTGGAATAATGGCGTCGGGGAGCGAGAGCTGAAGGACTTCGCATCCCCGAGCTCTCGGCATTGTATAAAGCCCGACGATACATAGATGTAGCCACTTTAACGTGTGCGCTAGTGGTGCTCTTGGTTTCCAGTTCGCGGAAACGAGGCCACTCGGCTGGCTCTTTCACGCATTACGAATCATCATTCATTCGCGATTCCGGTGTCCTCTAGCGTAGATCCGAAGATAAAGTGAAGTTGATGGGTTAGGAATTAGTTAGGAAAGTGCGGAAAAGGATGCTGAAAATTGTTGATTGAAGGTTTTTATCTCGGACTTTCCTGCTTTGGTCTGAGTGCCGCTGTTGAACTTTTTATTTAATGAAGGAGTTATTCGTTTTTCAAAGCTTACTTGGTTATTTAAAGTGATCGGTATGAAGTTTTTTAAGCGCAAGAGTGGAGTCAGTATTTGAGAACTTGAGTGTAGAGGGAAGGATTGTATACTGAGAAAAATAGTATAACAAATACTATTATACGACATAGGAAACCTGTGGTATCTTTAAAAAATAAACAAAAACTAAAAATTTTATAATTTACAAAAGTTTTTTTTTTTTTTTATTTTTCAAAGATGTCATAGATTTTTCTGCAAATTATAATATTTGTTATGCTGCTTTTCTCAATCTATATAGTTTAATTTTATAATTTCAAAATTGGATACGTTTATTTAAAGTGTAATTGCATATTTTAGTTCCGGAGATACGTCTCCACAGATAAGAGCCTTCAAATATTGAATACTTGATAAATATTCACGATTTATGTAGCATTTTTTTCTAACTAAATCTAAGATTTGTTAGACTTAATATTTAATGTAAATACTTTAAATAAAGAAAAAAATAAAAATAATATTTAACTGTAGCTAAGTTTTTAAAGAGGCTTAATCGGTTTAGAAAATTCAAAGAATATTTGATTTTATGAGATTAGTTTCTTTTAAATATTAATATTAATTCTTCTCAGTTTTTGAATTTTAATAAACGTAATGTATTTTTTGTGTTCTTTTCTGCTTTTAAACTTTCTATTAAAAATTATATTATATTTATTGTTTATTGAAAAACATTACATGTTTGCTTTTCCAGAGCAAAATATAAGCTTTTGAAAACCACTAGAAAGTTGGAAATAAAGCATTATAAAGTATTATAACAGCTTTATTTACAAATTTTTATTTAAGTACATTTATCAGTGCAGGAAAGAGTGAAAAAGTGTTTTAAATTTAACAAGCTAAACTCTCGCAATTAAATATCCTTAAATAGTGTACAAACTTACATTATGCATTAAAAGTTATCAAAATCATTGAAAGTTTTATAACTTATCATTATTAATGTTTATAATAAGAACTTCATTTAATATAAATAATACCATGAAATTGTCAATATATTGAATTGTATAAATATCGTACAAACTTTACAATAGGACGTAAAGTGTAATAAACTTTACTTTATAACTTTTAAACAGTCTGGATAAATATTTATTAACTAACCATTTATTTATTTTTATTTACTCTAAAGTAAAAGAAATTAAACTTTTAATTTATCTCGTCTTAAGATTACTCCAGCCGCCTCTATATCACGGGATTAGAGGATCTATTTTATCCGATGCCTTTGATCAGATTAGGATTAGATTTAAAAGTAGGTATAAGGATTGAAAAGCTCGTTCTCTCTCAATCCTTGGAGCTTTATCTGAAAATGTTTCCCTTTCCAAATAAAACATATATTGTTAACTTAAAATAATTATAAATCGCGCCCAACACTTCTTCTTCAATACAACAAAAATGAAATTGTATGAAATATATCCAATAATTAAACTTGAGCATTACTTTTGTTACTAAACCATTTTATGGAAATACCATCCAATGTTACGTATTATAATAACCATATCAGCATATAACGATACTTTAATAAGTATGATATAGATATTGCCTCTAGCACAGACCTATAGATGAAATTTCAATAATGCGAAACGCGTGTACGGACACACACCTCTAATTATGAAAATACAGCGCATATCTGCGACTGCGGTTCAGCGTTAGATTTGACAATGCTGAGCAGCGTTTAGTATATATTGGTCACGGAAGGCTTAAACAATTGAAATGGAAAATTCCATTGTATATATAATGGAGAATAATTTTATAATTAAAACTTTATTAATTTCTTCAAAAATAATATAATTCTGTTGAAAATACAGTATTTTGAAGTATTCCTTTAATAAAAATATATTTTAAAATTTCTATGTAGTATAGTATTAAAAAAGTCTTTTTAGAATGCAGTATTTGAAAAGCTATTTCAAAGTTGCATTCTAGAATGTAGTATATAAAAATAGTGTTTAAAATTTAAAATTATGTATTTTTCCAACTACGGAAAACGATAAACTCTTGCAAACACTTAAATAACATATCTGCCGGTATTTCAGTTCAATATTATCTTTTTTTCTTTTGCTAATTAACACATTTATTGAGTATAATCTTATCTGTACTAAATGCAGAATTTTAAACAAAGTATTTCAAATACAGTATATGTAATGTATTAAAACATATTATTTTCTAAACACTATTTTAGAAACTGTATTTGGATAGGTATTTTTAGTTTCTTTATGTACTGTTAATACTACTGAAAATACAGTGTTAACATTATAAAACTGATGATTTCAGTTATAAAAACGATATTATTTTTAAAACTCAATAGGTGTACCGCATTTGATGATTTCTAAAGAAGATTTTTAAAGTATTAGAATTATTATATACTTAATTAAGTGCACGCAAGTACGATTGGATAAACAATTCATTCAATATTTGCGTAGTTTATCCCTAAGAATAATGCTTGTATTAAAATTCTTTCCGAAAGCATAGTTCCAGCGTGTGCGAAGCCGCGAGAGGAGCGTGGAAGTGACAGGTTCGCGAAAAGAGTGAAAAAGCAAAAAGTAGAGGTGGGTGAAGGCAGCATACATAACCGTATAGTAACCCATGTCGAAAATATAATTTTTTTCCACGAAAATACGGGGCGCAAGCTCACAGCAATACGCGCGCCTTTTACGAGATGCGCGAGCTTGCGCCTAAATGGCACTGGAATTTTCACCGGACCGAGGGGCTTGTACGTGAACCGGAAGTGTTTTACGCTGGCATTCAGTAGACCGGCTCTACTCACTCGTTTTTTCCTCCTCGGGTTCGCGCATCCTCCTGTTTTGCGTGCCCCTTTTATCCCCGGGAGTCGAGAGAGGCGGTAAAGCCGCGCGAGAAAACTATTGCCGGGCGGAATTTACTTTTGAAAACGGGTTTTCCGGTCAGAAAATCCTATCGAAAGCGACACTGAATCTCAAACAGAGTGAGATAGGGGGAGAAAGAGCGTTAAAGGGGTATAAGGGAAAAGCTCGCACAGGCACTCCTGCAGCGAGCGCGTTAGAAACTTTAGATTGAACAGGCTTTGTGTCCTTCACTTGCGAGGGCGTTGCCGGCACGAAGCATAGGAGTCTTTCAAACTGACGTTGTCAAATGTACGTATGTAACTATTTTGTATTGTATAAAATTTACTGAAGTAGAGAAAGTGTTGTACTCACCCTTGCTTTTGAAGTGTGCTTCAGGCCGATCGCGGGCTGGCTTCTGTTGCTCTGTAACAAAAGATGGTAAAATTTATGAAATAAAGTGGCACTATTAGAATGAATTAATATGGCAAATTTAACGAAAATTAATTAAGTATAATAATTAAAGAATATGTTTTATAATATACATATCATATAAATATAAAAATAATAATTTAAATTTATTTAAATAACAAAAGTAAAAGAAAACATCCATCATGCACAAAACAACCTGGAACAAAAAAGAATAAATTAAAAATTCAATTTATTCATATATTAAAAAACCAAAAACTCATCTAAGCACATCAAATCTGTGTACACGATAAAACCATATTGAATCGATTCACACGAAGATTACCTCCGTGTCAGGCGACTGTACGATGAGTGACGTTCTTGGCGGTTTCTCAGGCGGCACTTTCTTCAGCGTTCCGGTAAAGTTCACATTGCTTGAGAGTGACGATAGTGACATCTGTGAGCTTGGCGCGCTATCCATATTATTATCATTCGAGGCCTGTATACGTTGAAGTTGACTATACGATCCGCGCGTTATGATGTCCGCGCGATCAAACTGTGAGAGGCTTGGTAATGGCATCTGTGAGATTTTGGGTATTTGAATGGAGTCGCTGATATCTGAGTCGTCTTGCTGTTGTTGGAATTGCAGTCGAGGCGATACCCGTTCCGCAGTAACATAATGCGGATTCACAGTTGTCAGCAGAGATTGTTGATAAAGTTGTCTCGATGCGTTGATACACTGGTTAAGGATAGATTTATTTGTCTGATCCTGATCACTACTGCTACTGCTACTTTGACAAAATTCAGAACTTTGTTTTTGACTTAGTTTCTCGGCTATCTGACTCTGAATATGGAGGTTATGCATGCGAGTTTGCAAATCATTCTGCTGGTATTGGAATTGGGCAACCTTGTCGAGGATTTCATTCTGGTTTTGAAGACTTTGTAGCTTAGCCTGTAAATCGCTTTGCTGTCGCTCACATTGGCTAAGTTTTTCAGATAAAAAATCGATACTGTGTTGATTATGTAGAAGTTGATGAACGTCTGACTTATCATTGGTTTGATCTGATTGATTTTGCGAATTTTCTTGAACTTTGACAACGGATAATAAATTCGTAGGTAAATTTTGGCTTTTTCTATGACTGTGAATAATATGATCAACCTGTTCGTGAGGTTTAGAAGGTGTATCATTGAAGTCAGTCACAATAGTCAAAGCCATTTTCGTATCCAACTTTGCTTCGCTGAGAGCTGGATACTGGTAGCATATATTAGGACTGGCACGTTGAGATATGACGTTTGCCGAAGACGTTGACGTAGATGTTGACGTAGATGTCGTGCCAAGATTAACAACAGACCCTGTCAAAGGTTGATCATCGAATTCCTTTTGTGAAAGTTGCATGTGTTTAGTGAGATCAGCGCTAACATGGCGTAAATGACGACGTTGCTCCATTATCGAACTTGGAGTAATGTTTGCTATTGGTTGAAATGCTGATTGCGGTACGGACATCCTAGTTTCTTTATCGATCTGGATATAGCTCCTACTACTTTCTGGTCGCCTCTCTTCGGACTGGTTGCGAGATCGAGGACTTGCGTTAAACATCCCGCTATTTTGATTTATTCTACATTCTATCTCCTGTCGTTGACGTTGTTCCGCCCACATGGCCAGTTCTGCTCTGGTTTTTTCGAAATTTTGATTTGTAATATTGTTTGGGCTCTTTTGATTTACACGATCTGTGGCGCTGTTGTCACGAACCGGCACAAACGCCATAGGAGACCTTCGTATCTCCTCGAATCTCTTGCCTTCGACCGTCATTGGAGATCTTCTATGTTCCTCGAAATAGTCTGACCGTCTGTTTTCTTGAGGAACTGTGATACGCTGATTAGGGCTTAGACTACTCCACTCGACGGATTTTCTTTCGCCTGTTACGAGAATACCCTTGGGCACTACCGACATCGATGGAAGAACGGGCATGGGTGACATTCTCATAGCTGCGTTGACATCCAGTCTCCTCTGCTCTGTGGGAAAATTAGCGGTAGTCATCTCTACCGGCTGCTTATTATCGTTGATGTTTACAGTGGCGACGGGTTTACGAGTGGTTAGCAACATCTGGTCCTGCTGAACCGCAGCAGAGCTTCCATCGCCAGGAAACGTAAAAGTTATTGTGTCGTTGCGCCTCTGAAAGCTGTTTGTCACGTCCACCGAGATAGATTTTCTGTGCTCCGATCTTGAGACGTAAATTCCACATTCAGCGTTACCCGCGTCCCCTGCCTGCTGGGACGGTGGAGGCTCTCTCGATGAGTCTCCATTCGCCTCTACATACAGACCATCTTGCCTTGTGCGTGGGTTTTGATTAATGGTGACCAAATAACGCCTTTCTTGATTATCCTGCAAATCTTGACCCTCGGCATTATTTTCATCAGCTCCCTTGGGCTTCTGCGCATTTGGTACGTCAACGCTCGCAGATTTACGATGGCCCGATTCATGAGTGATTTTAGAGTTACCCCGAGGAGGTACCATGGGCTTAGGTCCTCTTGCGTTCCGATCTGAGTTGGGTGCCGCTACCGTATGGGCTACATTTTGAGCTATAGGCTGGATGATGGGCTGGCCTTGATACTGCGACAGTTCCTGAGAAAATCTCTGAGGATTTGGTGAGTGTTGAGCTGAAGAGGTCTGCTGTTGGCCTGGAGGTGGCGGATGCTGACTGTACTGCGGAGGGTATAAGGGTTTTTGTGAGTTGTATGGTGCCGCATTCATCACAGTCTGAGGATACTGACTGTAGTGAATCTGTGGTCCAAAGTGTACATAGCCCGTTGCAACGGGAGCCGGAATCCCCATACCCTTACTAGGGTAGTACGCTGGGGGCTGTCCAGTAGGAGGCTGCTGCTGTGGTGGCTGTTGAACGTAGGTACCCGGTGCAGTGGCCAATGCCATGTTCTGCGTATAGAGACCCTCTCTAAATCCTGGATCTCTAGAAACATACTGACCCTGAGGATTGTACATGGTCCCGTGAATTTGCGAATACGGGATGCCATCTGCTGGTGCGGCGATGACATATTCTGGGGCAAACTGAGCCGCATGCATGGGGATTGTCTGGGCACCACCCTGAGGCATAAACTGTACTCTGTCGATGACTATATTGTCGTGGAATGGCTGGTGAGTCAGTAATACCGGAACGGACGGCGGCCGTTCCGGCTCCACATGCTGCTGCTGTATCTGATTCTTTGCATTTGATTGCTGCTGATTAGTCTTAGTATCGCCAGCTTGCTGAGTACGCAACTGGCGAGTGCCCTCAAAGCCGTTGGACATATCAGCTTTGGATACGTCAGCCAGAATATCAGCAGAGGTGCGTCCATTCTGCCGTCCACTTGATTCTTCCTGTGTACTTAGGGTTTGACCTGTCGTACCATCCAGACTAAGACCGGAACCTGATCCGGGCTGGGAGGACGACATGGCGGCACCCACCGGCCTGCCGCCGATGTAGCCAAGGATTCGCCCTAGGCCACACACCGTGACGAATTAGGGTTAACTCGTATAGCGGAATTCAAGCGCGAACGCATCGGCCATGTGCATCGCGCGCTAACTCCCTCGTTAGCATAGTTTTTACCCTTAAACTCCTCTAACCCTTGACATGCTGCATGATTCGAATTGACAAAAGGATCGTTCCTAATCCTACAAAAGGGACGATGATATATTGTAAACGCATCTAAAAAGGGCTGGTATCTAAAAACGACGATTAGGCCCGCTCGAGGCCTGTAGTATTCAGTGCAACCGAACTGTGCGGTTCGGTCTTAGGCAAAGTTTAACGTACATGTAAACATATATATAACCAAGCAAAACTCTCTTCACCCCCTGCCTCTTCGTTACGGGCAAGTTTCGGGCTGCTGCTCGTGCATCATGTAGAGTGGGCGGCTAATTATCGCGCGCCGGCCAAGTAGTAGCAGAGCGGAGGTAGACGTGTCACGATCGCTCTCCGACCGGCAGCTGCCGTGTCGTCGCCGTCGACGATCCATAATCCAGCGAGCTGTCTTCGTCCTCTTCCTCTCTTCGCGCCACTCTCATCGCTCTTTCCTTTCCCCAATTTTTAGCGGGCCTCCATTTCTCCTGCCTTCGCACTTTATTTACCTCTCTCCGTGAGCGCCGGGCGATGGCTTTCAATTAAGCGGCCGCTGCGAGCCACGCCCGAACGTGTTTATCTGTGAAACAAACGAATTGCAGTTTAGTAGAGGCTAGCTTTACCCGAGAGCCGGCTGGCAGCACCGAATGTATGCGCAGGCGACTGGCTGGCTAGCTGACTGGACGCGGTGGCGATAATCTGGCCATCTGTAAGTTTTGAAACGAGCGCGCGCCCCGGCTTTTATTGCGCTAACGCGCGGAGCAATGTGTGCGTGGGAGCGAAGGGGTGACAGGGTAGGTGCGATCGTTGCCGCTGATTACTTTTTACGCGACGGCTTTCGGCGCTGAACGTTTTGTTGGCTTTGGCTGTTTATCGTGAACCCTTTGAGAATTGAAATAGCCGGCTTTGGGTGGATGTGATTCATTTGCTCAAACGGATTTTTTAAAAAAATAGTGTAAATATATTTGGTAATTTTAAACTACAATATTATAAAGTTCTCATTTTTATCTTAGCTTTCACTTTTATCAACTTTAACATCTACAAATGTAAAACAAATACTAGAAAAATGTTCTATCTAATGATAATCCTGTTAATGAATTCTTTTTTTATCGGTTCATCAAATTTAAGTTCGACTACATACTAATCATTTTATTTTTATGCCAACTTTGCGCTCGGAGTATCCATTTCAATCGACAGAATAATAAATTAATAAAATTACCGGCTAAATTAAACCAGCAGGCAGCTCAAAATTAATACGCGTCATTCATTACGGACGACAATCGTGAAAACGCTGCTCTAAAATAAGCATGCCAAATCCGTCGCTCTGGTATGAAACGAGCAACAGGCGCTCTAGCTGCCTTAACTAAAGTATCTCCAATAAAGTCGAGCAATCAATTCAGGCCGGCCGCGAGAGCGAGAGAAAAGGTAAAAGAGAAAAAGCAAAAGAGTAAAAAAGTCGACATTCTTAATAAAAACTGCAGGCTCTCCAATTGCGAGCGCATCGCCGAGCATCAGTGGAGGGCCGTCTTCCTGCCCGGAGAGGGATTGCGTCAATAAGATATTTTGTGCAATTACTTGAGCAGAGGGGATGGGGGCTCGTCTTAACCTACATAAGAAACTTAGCTGCAATAATGGAAAGACGAGGAGGAGGAAAAAGAGAAAGAGTCTAACTCGCTCTCGGCGCTATATTTCCGATCGGAGAAAAAGAGAGGGCTGCACGCCCGAACGATATGGATCTCTAGCTCGCAATCTATTCCGCCAGTCATCGGGCGCCCTGGTACACTTGCTAGAAGAAATCTCCTCTCCCGGCGGAGTATCAACGTCCCCCCCTCCCGACCTAAAAGCCATTCACTCTCTTTCTCTCGACCGTTTCAATTTCATCCGCGAGAGATAATCTTTTCCGCGCGTTGGGGATACGGAGACTACTACCCTTTCGCGAAGCTTAGGGAAAGTTCGCTCTCCTCTCGACTCATCGGTCACAGCTCGCGCTTCAAGCTCGAGGCGTACGCTTCGAGATTAATGGGCAAAGTTCGACAAGCGAGCGCGAGAGCGCGTTTGATTCAGCTTTACTTAACTTACGATCGCGCGTCGAGCCGTCTGCGGGCTGGCTAGAGGGGACACACTGTGTAACGTCTTTAGCCCGATCGAGGCAAGTCGGACAATCGTTCCACTTTCGCGACTTCGTGGCTGGAGGGTTGGCGGTGGTAAATACGTTAACGAGGTTATTGCGAGCTCGGTTGATCGCTTCCATTCCGTTATTCGATTTTGTTGTAGGTTACTGGTTTTATTGAGGGAATTCTTTGGATTTTAGTAGTTTTGGTTTAGTTTGTAAAATATTTATTTGTTTTGATCGTATCGTAAAGATATTACTACGTTTTCACACTAATACATGCAAATTTTAAAATAAAATAATTATTTTAAATGATTTGAACAATTATAGAAATATCATTTATACCGCATAATCCACCCAAGTTCTTTTGTAAGAAAAAACCTTTCTTCAGCTCAATATCGCTTAAGACCAATTATTGCAAAAATTAAGTAGCTAAAAACCAACCGTCTCGCTCTCTACCTCCAACATGCAGCAATTTTTAAAATCTCGCGAAAAAAGGTAATACCCGCAGCCTGTATCGCGCTCACGAGATATCCTCTTTTACGGTTATGCCTTTTCCCTTTTGCGCAAAACGCCCGGAGTCGCGGCAATTTTCTCGGAAAATACCGGCAGCAGCACTTGCCGCACTAGCTGCGCAGTTGGTAACGTGCATCAAATTTCAAAAGCTCAATTCGAGCCTCGCGCTTTCTCCCCGCGCGGTAATAATTTTTCCACCGTCTCCCCGCACCCTTCGAACATTTTAATCTTCAAACGTCACGGCGCACATAGGTATATAGCGAAGTCTTTTTTGCGAAACTTCAACAACTCGATCTTCTCTCGCGCGCGTATACCATTTTGAATTCTCGAAACGTATATTTTTCTTCCGAGACGTCTGGGCAATAATAGAGAGAATATCCGCGGCGCGAAAGACGCTCCTGAAAAATCCCGCGCGTGCGCTCCAAAAGAGACCGGCGCGGACCATCCATCAATCAGTTAGTAATATCCGCGTCCAAGAAACTCGTTCGATGGAAATATTCTAGCACTGCAGTTTTTCCGAGCGAGCTTTTTTTTCGATTTCGCAAACGTGCGTATCTCTCTCGTTTTCATCTTATTTTATCTCTCTCTCTCTCTCTCTCTCTCTCTCTCGCTCTCTGTGTGTCTCTTCTCCATCCCTAGGCAAAAGGCCTTTCATCCGTATACGCGCCGCGGCTAATGAGGCCCGCGCTTGCTGTATCTCTCGCTTTCTATATATTCCTTTTGCGCTCGCGCGCGCGCGCGGCAGTCGAGAGAAATAAAAGAGCAGACCTAGAGTGGCGCTCGCGCGCATAGAGAGAAATAAATAGTCGGCGCGCAAGCTCTCTCTGTCGCGACACAGGGGTATAAGTTCGTTATTCTCGGCGGGCGCGTGTGCCGGCATTGTTGCGCGATTCTTTGTGAATTCGGCTGTTTGAAGAAGCGGGCTTTGGGATTTATTCGGGTCCGGCTCGTGTTAACGGAATTTTTTTCATCGGGGACCGAGATGCTGGACTTTGCCGGAGTGTTGGCGCCGAGTAAAATATTGCAAATGGCGAAGATAATCGAGGAATTGATTTTATTGCGAGCGATAAATCTCTAACATCGCTATCGGCTGTATATACTCGTCGTTCTGAAATTCCCAAAGCCGGCCGATGTATCGGATTTTTCCGATCGCTCTTCTAATAAATTCCGCAGCCCACTCTCTTCCTCTCTCACGATACAGCCTTTAAAAGCGCGGCGCTCTCGACGTAATAAACACAAAACCGCGCTGAGCCTCGATTCCCGAAGGGTGTCGATAACAGAAGCCAGCGCACGGCCCTGGTTATTTCACAGTCTCGCGCATTAACGATCAGAAAGTGCGCTCCGGTAAAACAAAGAGGTCGAGGAACATTCTAACCAGACACGTAAAAAGAAGAAATTCGAGCAAAAAAAAAGAAACAATTTGCGAACTCGGCTGTTCTTCTCTGCGTGCAGTATGCCGAGAATCGCTCTCCAGTGCATATTAGAGATTGATTACCGACCCTGATGATTGATCGCGTTTCTTTATCTGTTAGCTATGAGTAATTGGATTCCCGGCATTGATTAAGACGTCAGTGCGCGCGAGAGACCTAATTTCGCGACGATTTTGCGCGCGCACGCACAAGTTGTTGGAAACGAAGAGGCGCAAAGCAAAATTAATTGATCGCTAGTTCGCGCGCGATGCTCGCTAATTGTTTAGCCAAGTTTCGCGCTCGCACGCGCGCCCCCGCGATTAATTAGTTTCTCTTGAGAGAATTTTGCGCGAGGCTAATTAATTGGCTTCTTTTCTCTTTCTTAATCTGCGCTGATCAAAAAGCTAATACGGACGAAATTTTAATTGAGGGGGCAGCCCGAAAGTTTCGAGTGCAGGATGTATTAACGTCAATTTGCCGGAAGGGGAATGCTGCGCTGAATTTAGCGTTCGGACGCCGAGAGAGCTTAATTTTTATTTACGCGATGTTATTAGCACTTGATTTCGAGTAGCTTTATTTTGCCGCCGTTTAATGAAGAATTTCAGACCCGCGTTTTATATATTTTTCGAGGTGCGGAGCCGTTTTTCAGCGCGCTAAATTGAAGCTGTTAAATCAGGAGAGCTTAAATGGATAGCGCTCTCTGGTCGACTTGAAAATTCTCATTACTCGCTTTCAATTTTTCAATTTTTCAATATGTTTTTCCCCAGCTGATATTCTCTTTCGCTTGAACGATAAAAAAGAAATCATAATAATAAAAAGATGAAAATGAATATTATAAATTGACGAGGCATCACACGAAATCGACAACACAACTCATGAAACGACTGTCTTCAATTCATAACGTTAAAATTTGAAAGCGGTTAAAATTTATCGATAATAAAACAGAAAAAAAATTTAATTTAATGTCTTCTAACTATTTGTAACAGTACATTAACAATAAACGTCATCACTTAATTAGCATACACACACTTCCAACGCCCCACATCTACACAAATTCAATAACCAACTCTCGCTCCTTCCTCGCCAAACATTCCATTTTCGCCGAGAGCGATAAACTAGTTCCAACTCTCCTCGAGCTCTCCTGCGAGTGAGCAGCGTCATCTTCTGGGCAAACTTTAACGAGCAATCGAGAGAAAAAAAAGTAACAAGCGAGCAAAAACGAAGCCGAAGAAGGAGCTTTTCATCAAACTAATAAGATATGGACGAGCATCGAGGAGCTTGCGCGATGAGAGTGCTTTCAATGCGCGCGCCGAGTCTAAGATATATGAGCTCGCCCCGAGACGACCCTGCCTAATTTCCATATTTATCAGTTCGTCGAGCTAGCACACGTCTTGGCAGAGCTGGGCTGACGTATTTTAACGTGGCGGCGTTCGGAGAAAAATGTTTGCGGTGCTACTGCCGCTGCGACAGTAATTTGCGAATGGTGGGAAAATGTTTTCGAGATTTCTGAATGATGAGTATATCTAGATAGATCTTGCGTTGAGTTTAGTGAATGATTTTAATTATATTTTTGACGTTTTTTGGATACACTGAAATTATAAAGCTGATAAGTATATAAGTAACGATTTGTAACAGTATAATAGAATAGAGAAAGGCTAACAATTGCTTACGGTAGACTTTATACATTTAAATATGAAACAGTATTAAAATAACAAAAATCAAACTGTATATGATTGTAACTTTGACATAGTTGAGATGTTGCATGAAAAATAAAATCAAATTCCATTAGATTCGTTAAACAAAATATCAAAAAATAATCGACGCGTATTTTTTCTTTTATAAATTTCAGGTTTACGAAGACATAGCCCTTTAAAAAGAACATATACGTCACTAGTACTCACTTTACAGATATACTACTAGGCCACTGCGACTTGACGGATACAGTAACATTTAATTTGTATTTATATTAATATGTATTAAATTGAAAAAAGAAATAATATGCATCAATTACATTTAATATCCTATCTGATACATCTAATAGAATTTTTTATGCAACATCTCAATTAAAATATTGGACTATCGAATAAAAATCACAAAAATTACACTGCAAGATCAAATTTCTCAAAAATGAAAAAAATGTTGGTATAAATTGCTCTTTTGGCCATTAAAATATCCAGAAAAAAATATCTAAAAAATTTAGTAATTTAACAAAAGTAGGTCTCTCAATATTCGTTACGTGTATGTCATATATGCTATATATCTTTTACGTGAATCGATGGTGTCCCTCGGAAATAGTTATGGCTCGGAATTGGCTAGCAAAGAATCATTACACTTCATTGAAAAATATTGGAAAATATTTTCTAAATCGATGTTACGTGTTGAAAGCATTGGTAATTTTTTCAATAAATAAGTATTAATATAATTTTATTTACTGCTAAAAACGTATTCAAAAGTTTTAAATTGCAAATAATGTATAAAATTAATTTTCTCCAACTTTCTATATGCCAATATAATTTTATTAGCCTATAGTTCTTATACTAAATGCAAAATTAGTGCTGAACCCACACATTATGAACTTAATAAATAACTTATTATAATGTAAAAATAGATAGTAATAAGAAAGTAAAAATAGATAAAAACAATTTTTTATAAAATTAAATTACTTATTTAAGAGCAATCAGGAAATCGAAAATAGCCGAGCAAAGAGTAGACCTCAAAAATAGTAAAACTAATGAGCTTATTAATTTTAAGTCAAATATAATATAATACTGCAGTGCTCTCTCTTTTAATAGAGTACCTCTCAATAGTTTGCCTTCCACTCTTATTTTTTAAGGACGTTATTGCCGCTCTCTTGTTACCTATTAATGTTTGGAATTTCAATTCAGTCCCTCTCAATAATTCACCACATTCTATGTTATCGGTCAGATTATAAGTGGAAGAACTAAAATTTTAGGAAATATATTCTCCTGCAGCCCCGTAATACAAACTATCGAGAGGAAGAGCGAGAGAGAGACAGAAAACAATATTGACCAATTTTAATATCTATCTAATTACTCAAACAAATTCGGTATTCCGATCAATATTCGTACATTCATTACCAATTAATGCACACTATTATTTGCAAGGTAAATAATCCAACTAATTGACGTAAAGTAAAAAAAAACAACCAGAATCAAAGTTTCTCGTTTGTAACCACGCAGTAAAAGCGCTAGAAGCTAAAAGACAGGTGTGTACGCGTGTCTGGCTAATTACAGTCAAAAGCCCTTGATTGCCGGCCATAAAAAAGTGTCGTACGCACAACTTGACTTCCGTGAGGAAGTGCACACGCGGCGGCAGTAGTCCTGCTTTGCATTGCACACGGCAGTAACGCGCGGGACAGAAAGAACATTTGCATTTCACTGGCGTAAAAAGCATCGTAAAGGGGGAAACAAGCAAACGAAAAATGCGCCGACTTAAAGTAGCCGCGCGTGTAAGCGCGAGAATAAGAAGCGTTGGTGGAAAAAGGCAGTCGTGAGAGAAGCCGGCGATAAAAGAAGAAATCGCGACAAACCGAGCCATCGGCTGCGGGCGTACGAATAACTCGCGCAAATGAGCAGTATGAATTTTAATTTATTCAAATTGCGGAAGGGAGGCAAATCGCGCGCTGTGGTGGTAATTAAACGCGAGGCCAAGGAAAAATATAAAAGCCGGGAAGGCGCTGGTGGAAAACAAATTTCCTTTCCTACTTCGTCTTCTGGGCCCAGGGGGAATATTCACTTCCCTTTTCTGAAATTTCTTTGGAGTCTTTATCTTGGGTAGTCTCTCCTTGGCCTTTCCTTTTTCCTTAATTTCATTTTATTTTTTACGCGATTAGATAGGACTTGAATATTTAATCAAGATGATTGGCTTAATTAGTTGACTTATTGTACTTGTGAGAGGTGGTGTCATGGTGTTGAATGTTTTAGCACAATTCCGTTTAATTAGAATGTAAGTAGAAAGAAGTTGGATAGCCACGTAAATAATGGTTGTTTTATGGTTTTTTTACTTTAATACTTGTAATATTGTTTAATTTAATTTTTCAATTACGGCTAGATAATATTTGGTATGTTCAAGAATGTTAACCGTGTGAGGTATGATATATTATCGTATTCACTTAACAAATCATTTTATCATTGCTGTTCCCAATCGAAGCAATATTTTACGCGAATCTTAGTGGTATGACGTATAATCCATAAATGCTGCGTCGTACATATATTTTTTAAGTTATATGAACTCAATTTTAAAAAAAGGAACAGTTTGAAATTCTTTTTAATCAAATATTTTACTAATTTCTATCCGTAACAATTACTATTGAAACGAAGACCACATTTCAAATTGAAATGTACGCGACGTAGGGATCGAACCCTTGATCTATTAATGCAGAGACATGCACTCAACCATATAGAGCCAACGTCGCACTGGACAGGCCTTTCACATACTCGTTAAACACTGCTTAAGCACAGAGTTGGTAATTCGGGAATGTATAGTAACAGTTTCATTACTACATAAATCCATACTGTTAGATTACATTTTCACTATTCACGCTAACTGGTCGGGTAACATTACATACTCACGAAATCCTATTATTTATGAAACCTTATTAAAAGCTGCAAAATCATCTTATTTAATAATTTAAACTTTATTTTTCAAGATTATCATATAATCATATGTGATCTTTTATTCTAATAAACAAAAAACGAAAGTTTTTTAATTACAGTTATACTAAGATTGAACCGCTACGCGTAATTCAGTACCCAAATTAATGGGACCTAAAAACTGCTGAATAAGACTATGAAGTGCTTATAAAAAAGCTTACAAAAACATATGATCCTTTTCTGAACTCAAGAAATTTGCTGCGACACAAAGTATATAAATAAATGATAAAAGATGAATTCTAATTTATATTTTTTGTATGACAAAAGATAGCTCCTTTTTTTTACGAGACTACCCAACAGATACTTACATAGAATAGATTTAAGAAGTATCAAATTTCTATTTAAAAAATGCTAATTTATGGAAAAAATTTGGACTAGTTTGTTATTGGCCAAAAAAACACTTTATTATTGTAAGTATAGTTTTCTCTTATTAGCAAATTTTTGTAAAAAAACTATTTACAAAAATTTATAAAGCTACCTTTTTCATTTTTTAAATTTTTGATTACACTACATTAAAAAAAAAAACGTATTAATATGTGCTTTCTATCGTTTTCTCCAAATAAGAAATTTATTGGGATACTCCAACTTTTCTCTAAGCATTATATGTATGAAAATATAAATATATTAATAATGAAAACTTGTTTGTTCTTGCGTGAAAATGTATTCGAAAAATACAGAAAACAATAAAACAATTTGTAAACAAATTTTACCTTGCTATAATATGCATTGAAAACCTATAAATATTTTCCAATCCCACCCACATAAACCATTCCTAAATAGCACTTTGAACGAAATCTACGTGCCACTGAAAAATCACTCCGCAAACTAAAAATAGAAATTTCTTCAATCTCACTCGATCCAGCAGCCCAGCACTTTTCCCCAAACCTAACGACATTTGCAAATTACGGTTCTCCATCTCTCTGCTATACCTCGCCCCCATCACTCTTTGGGAATCCCGCGTCTTATTTAGCCGAATTTCCGTCGCCGGCAGGTGACTCGCTGCGCACATATTTGCCCTGGCGCGCTCCTGTGTACCCAGCTCCCACACGCGCTGACGACACTTACTTCAGCCCTACGCCCCCGCCCAGACACAACAGAGTCGAGTATATATAACCAAGCCCGGCTTTAAGAGCATCTACTTTTGTACTTCATCGCGGAACTAGAGCGCGACTTTATCCGCGATGTGATTTTAGTGCGTGCAGCGCCGCGGGCTGCAGCTGCAGCTGCCGCTCTGCTTTCCGGCTGAATTAAACGAAAACAGCTTTGTTTGTCTATTGTTGTGGCGCGGAGCTGGACGAGTGTTCTTCTTTGCGCGTTTTTACGAGACCGGTGCCGCAGCATATAGCCACGGTTGGCGGGCTGAGTTTTTACTGCCGCGGTTGAGGATGTTTATGACGTGGTTTGTCATGCGGAAGGTGGTTTAGGGAGGGAAGGATTTTATAAGTGGGAATGTAAATTCTTCGGTTAGTTTCAGATAGAGATACGGTTTGAAAATTTAATCGGCAATTGGTGTACTTATCAAATCGACTAACTTTTACTTCCAGTTTTACGTTACCGTTTTCCTCGTCAAGTTGAGGGTCATGAATTTCAATTTACATTATTATGTAAAGTAATGCGATTTACATTATCAAAACTTCCTCCGTCATTACGATCATGTAACGTATATTTTATAGAGCTCGTGAGATCGGAATTCCGTTTTAATCTTATTAAGTCAAATTTAATATCGTTAAAGTTTTGAAGCCTCGACAGCCTTAAAATTTTATTACATCCTTAAGCTCGCGCACGCAATTAGAATTCTGAAGATTCAAGGCTTTCAGCAATATTGTCTTCGCTACTCGTTTTACTCTTTGTAGATTTTAAGCTGACGTTATCTCTTTTAGATAATTGGCTCTGAATACTATATAAAGTGCTTTTATTGAAACAGATTCCAAGTCCTCTTTTCAATTATTGAAAGTACTTTTACAACTAAAGATGGCCAATGTCAAACAGCGTTTTTAACAATATTCCCTGAATCAATAAAAATGTTCTTATCACTGAATCTTGAAATATAAAACCTATGACTTCGCAAAAAGGATTCGGCACTATAATCTAGAACTTTTACTCTCGCGCTAAAATATTGATGGAATACTTTATGAATCCCTCGAAATAAAAGATTCACGACCCAGTCATTTCGCTTATAAAAAATTCAATCGTAATCCGCGAGTCAAAGGATTTATGTTCTCGATTGAAAAACAGCCACTCGACATAAACAGACGAAGAGCATCCATAATTCCATTCGAGTCTAACGATAGAGCCGGGCTCTCCTTTGTTCTCGCACGCACTCAAGGAATTATTTTTGGGGTGACGCACATGAATACGTAGGGGACTGCAGGGAGTATTGATGTATTTTTATAAATGGATCACATTTTTCCAATATTTAGCTCAGCTTTATGAGCTCTAGTAGTCTAAATCTGACGAGAACGAAAGTTGTATAAAATTTTGCTATTTACCAAGTATTATTTATATTGCCAAAGATTAGGCAATATATTAGGGCATTTACCGTTCATTTAACTAAAACCGCATGCACAATACATTAGTCTATATACTATTAAATTGATCATTAAATTTAATTCAGCTGTAACATACGAAATCATATTAATTTCAATGGAAATGCACATAAAATCTTGAGTACTTTTATTAAATTTAATCTAATTTTGCTATAACGTCTGAATCGAAAATTTTATTTTCAGCTAATGTACATTAAATTTAATGTAATTCAGCTACAATTAACGCATAAATTTAAATTTTAGTACGATATTCAGAAACATGTTTGCCATAATACTACTCAAAAGACATGAGATTATCCTTTAATATACTATTTTCTTTTTGTTTATACTGTAGGCAATTTTATTTTGCAAGACAATATCATAGAAATACTCCAAAACCTTTTTAGCACACAGTGAATTAACTGATTTACATGTTCATATTTCCATGTACTAAAGCCATACATAGCATATTCAAATCTGCGTATAGTATCAAATTTTAGTGTTATACTAGATAAAATAGATGTACAGTCAAAAGGGCACATATCTACAATCTAGCTATTACAACATCGGTCCATTCCGTCCCCTCTCTGCCACTACTCCAACCCTCCTCACATATCAAAATGATCCATCCAGCTTTAATACCCGAAAGCAGAAAGTAAACCAGCCACCCTCCACCAAAAACCCTCCCCTCTCATTTTCCACACTGCCAAAACACCAGCCTCCCATCCCATCCAAGAACAATCGCGCTCTCCAGCCTCTTTCGGAACAAACACATGTCCCGCCTTGCCCGAGCCCGCCTCGCAAGCGCATAAACTCGCGAAACGCGGATTTTCACCTCTGGCAGGGCCGCATTTCCATAATCCCCCGGCCTCCCGGCCAACCAATACGCGAAAATTGCGTAATCCGGCCGCGGGGGTACAAAGGCGAGGTGTAAATCGCGCGCGCGCGCGTGCGGCCGACGAAAGAGGTTACGGTAACGAGGTATGTGTCGCGCGCGCGCGACCGGCTGGTAATAGAGGTCGAAACGCCGTTGCCGAAAACGGATTATTCCACATATATATATATATGTATATACGTATATCACGAGCTCGATACGCGCCCGATCATAAAGCTGCGAGCCAGCGGAGCCTGGCTTTTACGGTCTACTCGCGCAGGTGCGTTAATCTGACAGCCACGCGCGCTCCTTTGTCCAGCGGCTGGGGCTTTGATGGCGAAACGGCGCCGAGGAGTTTTTTTGCGAGATATATAGGGGGAAGCGGGAGGTGGGGGGAGTGAGTTTTTTTCAGGGTTGCTTTGTGGGAGAGGCTGGCTCTTTTGTGGGGCTTATTGTTTTGGCGCCTTTGAGTAAGGGATTGGGAATATGAAAGCTGAATCGAGCTGTTGGAAGATTGAGAGGTCGCTAATTGTTCTTTTCATTGGCGGACTGATGGCGGACGCGACTGTGAAAGATGAATAAACAATAAACAATCGGTGCATCGATTGTTATGCAAAAAGTACTCGATGGCTTTGTAAAGGAATCTCTGCTATAATTAATTGTAAAAGGCTAAAGCAAAGCTGGATTTGTGCGCTTGGAAAAAGTAACTGAAATACAAATGTGTACCGTGCAGTCGATTCGCGCGCACTGAAATGCTCTGGAGAGCAATAGGAACTGCAAGAATCAACAGGAACTGCTATGTTTACTCGAACCTGCCATCAATCAATAATGTTTCAGAAACGAGACCTAACTTTTTCGACAAGCAGTCGCGATTGAACAAAACAGTTGTGTTATATCGGCCTGTCTGGCTCGCTTTGACGTTTACGTATCGAGTTATAAATTGAGCTTTTAATTTTTAAAACTTGATGGCGCTTCCAATAGGAATATAAATATGTGTGTAGGCGTCTGTATGTATGTGTGTATAGGCATGTGTGAAAGCGTATATAAAATTATCTTTAGAGTATTCCGACTATAGTTTTTTAATATTAGTTTCCAATAGTTTTACTGACTTTTTATGTATAACGAGGTTTATAGAAGAACATAATTCGACGCCTCCTATCGATATTATCGTATCTCAAACACCAATTCGGCATAATCGTAACTCTCCACTAAATTAGTACAGAGTTACGATTATGCTGAATTGGTGTTTGAGATACGATTATACCGATAGGAGACGTCGAATTGCCTATAATTACGCAGGTAATACTTGTGTAAGGTGTTAATTTTCCAATAAGTTGAATATTTTCTTAAAGTTTTTGTATCTTTCCTTCTTTTACTTTAAAAGAAGTTTGGTATTAGTTTCTAAACTAGTTTACTAACTTTCAGTTTTCACTTGTTAGTTATTCAATATAACCCACTTTCTTAACTTGTCTTGATTTCATAGTTTACCCCTGAGTAAAATTATGCGTCGTAAGTTTTCAAGTAGTTTCAGATAATAACAAGTGTTTATAAGCTTATTTTAGCTAACATCCCTGTAATTACTAAATGTTAGCAAGAATATTTCCCTTCATTAATCACAAATCTACTTCATTACACAGCAGTTTTTTTCAAATTATGAACAAGCTTAAAAACAAAAATATACACGAGCAAATTTATGCTTAATACAAACAAATCATCTGAAATAATTTAAACGCAAAGCGATAAAATAAATTTAATATTGAAAATTCAGTTCGGCAAACATAAAATGAAAATGTTTATCGGACTTTTATGGAAGGAATAATATTTATATGTTTCGAACCCTTGATTTCAACTTGAACCATTTTAATTAAAAGTCGTGTAAAACGACGTTTCCATCAGATAACAATATATTTTATGATATGTTCGCGAAAAAATACATACATGGGTATTATTTTTTCAAAAAGCAAAATCAATTCCAAATGTCACAACAATATTTTCTTGAGCATTCAATGATTTACGGTTACAAAAAGCTTTGTCGTAAACAAAAAAAGTAGTACACTCTTTTCAAGTTTAACTCTCCAATTTCTCAGAAACTTTCACAGCGAATAAACAGCCGAATAAACCGAGCAGTAAAAAGCGAAAAAACCCAATCGGCAGTAAATTTATACGTTGTAAAACACAAAGCACCCAACAGTCGTTCAAAACAATCGAACTCCCGCAACCAAAAACCAAGCATCATCAACACCATTCCAATCTCTCATCCCCAACATTCCCACCGACATTACTCTAACCTGTACTACAAAACCCATAAAGCAGGCTTTACCTTCCCCCATTTTTCTCTCACTCCGGCCTCTCGACCAGCACAGCTGGACGGGATATGAAACAGCTTCGCGGGCGCGCGCGTGCCAATGGCACGTCTAGCCCTGTGCGAAAATTATATAACCGCCGCTCCGTTACCGGCGCGCGCGAATTAATCTATGCGTTCCTATCGATTTTTCGCCAAGCGATATTGGGCGTTGGCTCCGTCATCGTTCGCCTCTCTCGTTTCGCGCGCCGTGCGTTGATTTCTTCTTTTTTTCCTCGTGGTGGTCGATTGCGTGTGGTTTGATTAGGTCGTAGGCGAGAACGAGGGATCGCGCGTGAGTTGGTGTGATTTACGCGCCAGGCCGGGAGATTTTTGCTGAAGCACATAACGGGCAATTTATGAGGCC
This sequence comes from Eupelmus urozonus, assembly GCA_900480035.1. Taxonomy (NCBI): domain Eukaryota; kingdom Metazoa; phylum Arthropoda; class Insecta; order Hymenoptera; family Eupelmidae; genus Eupelmus; species Eupelmus urozonus. Next base: position 28,632 of record UELX01002101.1, read on the forward strand.
GGCGAATTGAAATTTAGGAGCATTGAGATTGACGATGAGGATTTCGAGACGGCTGAGAAATTTCGGATGCACACTGAAGAGTGGGATTTTTGGTTTTAAAATATTTTGGGATGCTGGGGTAAAGGCGTGTTTACTTTAGAATGTTTATCTTTTGATATGCATACTGTATATGAGATTTTGCTCGGTAGACTGATATTTAGAGAGTAAAGCTTTTGCATTATTCTTATCGATATTCCGTTTACTAAAGTAAATTAAGTTTCGTGGAAATTCCAATATTTCACTTCATCGAACTTATTGAAGCGATATGGAAGTCATAAGGTGACTTTGAACGAGTTTTTGAAAGAGCCATTAATATTCAAATTAAAAACTCACTTTCCCATTTTCACAGTATCATTTGCAATGCAAAACATCGATAACTACTGTAATTATTCAAATTCTTTAATATATAAAAAATATTAATCTGCGTCTAATATTATGAGCTAATTGTTTCAATTAAAGAAAAAGATCTTTTTTAAATAGGGTAGGTTTAATTTAGATAAATACATCACTTTATTTAACATTCCAGAAGTTAATAATTTTAAATGATATTATATAAAATATGTATAGCATTGAAAGAAATCACTAAATTAAATTAACTATTTTTATCCGGTAAAAAACAGATTAATAATTTCTACTAAAAGAGTGTTTCATTTTATTAAGGGTACAGTTATTACAACGAAAGATAAAAGTACATTCCATAAATTTTATCTCATAACCTATTATTTATTCTTTTTTCTGGATAAATACATAAAAATATATTTAGTTTTCTTATAGCCAAACTTTTTTAGTGAACATATTAATTGGATTTTTAATGTTCCTTATTATTATAGCTATTCTCTTAGTCAAAGATAAGAATTTTTCTTTAACAAACAATTTACAAAACATGTAGTTAAATTTACTAGATTTCAACAAGGAGAAGTCAAAGTGTCCTAGAAAAGGATTTCAACGGGTTTTTTTAATGGTCGAGTGTTTCTGACAGTTGTAATAGAAGTCTAGTACCCACAATTCCTTCAAATAGTCACTTCTTTCTTAAGTATAAGTATCTAATCTCAACCATATGGTGTTATTCTTTTGAAAATTGATGTCTAGTTCATCGTTTATAATATCCTAAGTATTTGTGCTATGTAGATTAAAGAAAATTATAATGAAACTCAACAAAAAACTTTTATTTAAGCTTTTGATCGTTAAAAAATATTAATCGCTAAAAAATATTTTTTAAAATCGTAAGTAATCAGATATAACAAAAAATTGTACAACTTCTCCAAAACTAGTATCGAAAAAAGGCAAATTTTTAATCATTACTTTAGACTTTGATCAATTATAAAATCCGAACGAATTGATCATTTTAAAAAAAAAAAACTTCAACTAAAGCTTTTTATTTAGACTTATTTATTTTTATGTCGAAGACTTATATATCTGTTTTCATGGTTTCTGTAAGATTAATTTTTGTAATTTTCTAACCAATAAAAGAAACATCATTTTTGAAGAAAATAATACATATTTGAAATTAGGTAGTTTATTTCTTGAAGTGGAAGACCCATTTGGATTAACTGTGATCACTGGACTTTATTTTTTTGATGAAGGAAACCGACTCTCAAGTCTCGTTGAAATTTCTTGCTCATACCCTTAAAAGTAATAAGCCTCTTCTTATAAGTAAATACTTAATTAATTTTTCTAAAATAAGTATTTTAAAACAATTTTAATATTATAATAATTAAAAAGTATAACTCTTAAACTTTTTAACAACTGGCATATCACCACTGCAACGCCACACTTACCCAGCTAATCCTAGAATTAAAGATTGAATTTTATCATCGTCGGAGGCTGCTGTTTGACTAATTCACATTCGCAAAATGCGTAGCTGCGCGAAATTACGCCGGGTTTGTTTAGACAAACCGCGCGCGCTTGCTTCAGACTTGACACGGCAAAACCACCGCAACCCTTGGCAGCTGGCGTCGCCGCCGACTCCCGCGATACCCGGAGATCCTATATAAGGCTTACATTGCGGCGCGCCGTTTGTTTTGCGTAATTGATGTCATTACGCGCGTCTTTGGGTGGAGAGCGCGCTGAGACAAGCCGGATAACGAATAATCACTAATGGCTTGGTTAGTCTTTTACGATCGATGAAATTTGATGAATTGTTTTTGGAAAAAAGGGTAACTGAAAAATAATGTTATGTTAATTAGTTTGTAGTTAGAGGCTTGTTAGGAAGTTTAAAGAAATTAAAGATTCGATTTATGAGAGGAGATGCTTATATAATTGTTTGTTAATAAGAAAAGAAGTAATTATAAAGTTTTTATTTAGAAGTGTCTAAGCGATTTTGAGCTTGAGATAAAAACTTTATGATGGAAAGTCTTTGTTAAGGCTTATCGTCAAGACTACTGTGCCCTGTTTAATCGATACTTTTATTATGGTTGTAAAATCGTTGAGTCAAAGTTTTCATCCGTTCGGAATACAAATCGGGTTTATTTCGAATAAATATTTTAAACTTTAAGGCAGTATTCAGTATTTCAAATTTTTGCAATTAAAAATTCCAATTAAACAAGATAAAAATTAAATTTTAATATTTTTTAAAAGATTATTTCATCTTTATATTCAGTTTTACGAATTTTAATATTTTACTTGCACTAATCATGAGAGAACATATTCGGCCAACTTTTTTACGGCACTTTTTACCTACTTAAAAGAGTACTTACTTATAATTTATTTTTCACGTACTTTCTTAAAATTCTCAGCCTATAAGGTAACCGTAACTGTTTTACTGCTTTAAAAACTTATTAATTCTAAACGTTAAAGTTAGTTAGTTATTCTCGCAAAATTACGCTGAAGCAAACTCAAACGGAAGCACGATTTCTGACTTAAAAGCAAACCAAGATGCAAACGGTAGCATCTTCCTGTCTTCAAGTTCTGTTAGAGTTTTGCGAAGCTAATTGTTAATATATGATAATTTAAATTGTTAATGATATTTTATTTTTGAATACAAAATTATTAAGTTGTAATACAAAATATTTCCTCATCAACAAATTTGAATTGAATAATTATATTCCGTAATGAACAAAACTTAATTTTAGAGAATTTCGAAATTCAACGACGAACATTTTGTAGAAATAATTATGTAAAATTAATATTTAATGCTTCAGCATTATTTTCAAAATAACTACAATTTTGTAAGGTCAATTTAATTTTAACTTAATTATATGAAAATTCAAATCAAAACATACTCGTTTACTAAAACACAGAATAAGAAATAATCATTTCTTAAAATATCACTATTCAAATACCTAGAATATCCACACAAAACCAACTATAAATCTATGAACAACATACCATCCCAACCACCCAAACCATCCTCCTTCTTTCTCCGTTTCTCCAAACAGCTAATCATATTTCCAGCCCAACTACATCCAGCCCATGAACTCACGTATATCCTCGCAGTAAAAGTTGACGCTCGCGTCCCGCAGCAATGTAATATCACTCGGCGGAATTCTCAGCGGCTATCTTCCCTCTCCTCCCCACCCGGGCAAACCCAAGCCGCAGCGAATTTCAAACTGTGCAGGCTCTTGCATAAATGTCGGTGGACGGTGTTTTCGCTGACTCGAAAATTCCTGGTTGCGCCTCGCGCGCGAAAACAGACGTTAATTAACGTATACACGCGTAGGGGCGGCCGACAAAAGCTCAGCGGCAAACTTTTTCCCTATATTTTTAACTAACGCGACGGAGACGAGAAAGTTTCGAATTAGACGAGCGTATACACGCGAGTTAACCGCGCGCTGTTCCTCCTTCGTTAACTTCATGCAGATTCCGAAAGCGCGTAACCCCGAGAAACTTGCGAGCCACCCCTGCGAGAGGATATCTCTCGATCTCAATTTCGGAGCGTATTTCTCAAGCCGAGCGCAATCCCAGTTTGCACGGAGATAGGCGGGAGGAGGGGGGTGTGACGTGAGGGAGTTTGCGCTCGTGTCAAATGGCCCAATCGAAAAGTAAGAATCCGCGGGGAAGTTTGGCTGGGTGAGACGCGCAGCTGCTTTGGTTGGGAATGTGTGAGTGCTATTGAAATACGGAGGATGTGTGGTTTTATCGGGCGATGTGGGCTGGCTCGTGTGAAGAATAGAGCTCGAGGTGTTGGTTGAGCTTGTGTTTCGCGGGCTGTGGATTATGAATGGTTGGAATGTAAAGTATGAAGGTATTATTGTAGCGGTTAATAGTGGCTTGCGTTGCTTGAGCGGTAAGCTCAAAACTTCTACTTTACTGGCTTGCTTCATAGAGTGCCTTATTCCCGAATTTATTTAGAAAAAAATGTGTATTATTATACTATTATGGAAAGAAATAGTTCGAAATTGACAAAAGGAAGTTAAAAAAATTAAAAATGATATGGCAATTTCCAGTTCACAATTCGTCTGTTTGTTTTAGTTCAGTTAAAAATATGAAAATTATTAAGTCAATACATATTTTTAAATTTTTATATTAATGTTCATTTAATATACATACTAGCAATTATTTTTCTATGAGTATATTAAATTTAATGAAAAAAACAGTACAACTGAATTTGAGCTATCAATTACTGAATTATGAATAGCAAGTTCACTGAAGAAATATCATTACTATTTATTTTATTACTGTGAATTTTCTAGTATAAATTACTGTGAAGTTCCCTGGATTCGTATAAAATTATGTGTATGAATATTTCAAACTATCATTTTTTAAGTATCATTTTTGAGCATATAATAGTGAATTTTAATGTAAACAATTAATAATAATATTGATGACTATAACGATTCAGAAACGTAATTTTTATGAACTTTATAAGAACTTTTATAAACGCATAAAGTTTTCAATAGCAATTCTTATGTAAGAATAAATGTTACCATTTATTACATAATAATTTGTAGTTACAGCTACCGTTAACCAATTAAAATAAAGAAAAATTACGTACTAATTTATATTAAAATTACCCACAAATATAAATTGTCCATAAATTATCCCAAACTCTCAAAAATACAAAATTCTAAACTAACAGAAATTCGCTGCTAATTATCCTTAACTCTTTTCCCCTCTCCACCGTGACTTTTTCCGCTCTCCACGCTAACCCACTCGTTTAATCCCCTAAATGTTAATCCGGGCCAATCAACCTCCGCAAGACGGCCCCGCGTATTTACCCAGTGGCAACGAACTTGAACGAAATCGAAACTCGGCCCCCCGCGACTAAAGCTTTGCATTTGTTATTCCTCGCCCGTCTGACACGACTCGTCCCTCATCTACTTACTGCCGGAAACTTTTTCCGCGCGGCAGCTCGAAAGTTCAAAGGCGAAGAACGAAATTACGAGCGCGCCTCATTGTTCGCGCGCTGGTGGCAAGTTCGCGGCTCGTATTATGAAAATAGGGTGGAGCCGGCGCGTTAGGAGCGTTTTATATGGGCGAGTAGCGCGTGAAAGTTTTGAGGGCGAGGCAGCTAGGTCTATGAGTCGCATTGAAACGCGCCCGGCGCCGCTGGATTCGAGGACTTTTTGGTAGTTGGATTGCGCGGTTTGTAAATTCAGATGAACTGTAATTTCTGGGAATTAGGATGGGTTGTAGTAAATTAGTCGGAATACGGACTCCTGAGGTTTTGCATGTTCGGGGTGGACGATTTAGCCGTGAAAATGGCATGGAATAACTTTTAAATATTTAGGCAATATTGTTGTTGATTTAATAAAACTGTTACGCGTTATTTGAATAATTTCGATATTTCTTGCTTAAAGTGTTTCGTGAACAAATACAAGAATGTACATACTTCATATTTAAAGCATTTTTTGTACAGTTATAAAATACAGAAAATAAAAAAAATAAAAAGAATGAAAGAAATAATTGATTTTTTGAAAAAACGTATATGCCACTAAAATATATTAAACTAATATTTTTTAAAGCCCAAATTTTGATTTTTAGAATTTCATCACTGTGTAATAATGAAATTTATATAGACATTTATAAAAAAAATATATATATATATAAAAAACAACTCTTCAAATTTAGTCATTCACTCCGGCAAAAGAAGTGAACTAAGCTCATTACAGCAA
>UELX01002102.1:0-34710 GCA_900480035.1 Eupelmus urozonus
AAAATAGAAAATTATTGAAAAAATCAAATAAGTGGCCACAGTTGAGGTGGGAATAAAGTACTATATGCACCTCGAGACTAAAGTCAATTATTCCCTCGGGTAATTACTGCCCTCGCTTCGCTCGGGCAGCAAAACACCTTCGGGAATAATATACGACTTTACTCCCTTGGTGCATAATGTACTAGTACAGTAAAAGTATACAGATAATTGTTTAAATAAAGGGATTATATAATTGACAGTTTATTATATCAAACTGATTTTCGGAAGTAAATATGTATGACAATCAACAGTAAGAATGAATTTAGTAATATATGTTTATAATATACTTTCCAGTACCCGAAATAGTTCATAAGTAGTACATATGTACGATTACATTTTTAGATAAAGTTTTTAGAATGTTGTATGAGACTGTAGCGGATATATAATGTTTTTAAAACGTTTTCAAAATGTTATAGTAAGCCTTTTTTTTACTTTTTGTGTTGTTAAAGTATTATCTCAGATGCTCTTAAAAATTTGTATGTAATAGGTTTATTTTTGAAAGATCTTAATCTAAAAACCTATAAATGTTTTAATTTTAGTGATGCTACAAGTCTCTTCTGCTCCATTAGGCTCAGAAGAAAAGTCAGAAGTAAAGCCAGAAGAAGTCAAGCCAGGTGACGGGAGGCGATGGAAATGTAGTGTTTGTAAATGGTGATCCTAGACATAAAAATCAGTGAAACCTCTGTTATTTCATTAGTATTTATAGCTTTCATAAATATTAAGATTTTAAAAACAAATATTTGAAATATATAAGTGATGTAAATAAAAATGATTTTGGCACTTATCTTCTTCAATTTATTTTAATGATTAAAGAAATAAATATTTGAAATAAAAACTATTCTAATAAATATGTTTTTTTATTAAATCAGATATGATCGGTATTCGACCTAAGTTTAGCTTAAGTAAGGCTAACGAAAGAAAATAAAAAATTATACTAGAACCCACCTTCTCAGTGAATTAAATAACAAATAAACAGTTAGTAGTGGCATACACGTGATTTTTTTAATAAATAGAATAAAATTTTTAATTTTACATTGACATATTGAAATTTGCCTTTTATTAAAATATACCTATCACTCATTCCAATTCTCGAATTCGTCGAGTAAATCATTGTGACGTCCCCGTAAAACTAGTTAATTTTATCAATTAATTATAATATAAATAGTATAAGATAGTAATATTTTTCTATTTTTTTCGAAAACTTTAATGTTTTTTCACTTTTGTGATAATAGTTGTATTAATATTAAGAAAAATGTTCGTTATTTAAATAAGTAAATAGTTAAAACTGTTCGATTCAAAATATTCTGTAATTTTCAAAATTCAATGAAAGGAAAAATAGGTAAATACTAGAAGACGTCTGGTGACAGGTGCCTCGTGTTATATATCTTAAAAAGTTGCCATAAAAAGTTGGCCTGCGCTAGGTCCAAAACTATATCGATACGCGCTTTTTAGCATCTTTTCCTCAGTGCATAGAATGTTCATATACAATATAATAAAACTTTTAAAATTCAATAACTCAATAAATAATTATAATATTTAATTTCTAATTTAAGAAACATGTGCAATAATTTTAACTTTATAATGTTGTGTAAAACCAAAGTTGAATATTAATTTTTAAATATAAGAAAAACGTTAAAAATATATTTAATATTATATTTTATTGAATATTGATATTGCAATTTAGTTAAAATAATAACTTAAACATTCTAATTATTTTTTGCAATTAATTCTGATTTTTTTATATTGTTAATTAATAATTATTGATAGAAAATAGGTCTAAACGTAGATTTATTGCGTTTAATGTTATTGTATATGTTAAGAATTATTAAGAATTCAATCGTTTATTTTATATTTAATATTTTTCCTGTTAAATTTTAAGTTAACTATTAATTTATATAAAAACTCGATTTATTAGATGAATTCTTAATATTTTTAACATTTCTTTTTGCATGTATACATATTTTTAACTTCTCGAATATAGGTAATATTGCGTTTAAACAATTTTAAATAAAAATATTTTGTTGCGTTCCTTTAAATGTAGAAAAAAAAAAAAAAAAATAATGAAGACCAAAAAATGTACAATTATCCTCATTCCTTTAAATCAAGCTTCGTGTTTATGTGGATGAGAATTTAGCCATAAAATATGGTAAGAAATATAATAATTTTCTTGCATAAATGTTATCTGATAATGGATGTTAAGAGGGAGTATATATAGGTGGCTGACAGAAAGTTAAGCTTAGTAAACAAATATGTAGTAACAAATGCAGAAATAATGAAAATAGTTTTTACTTTTTATATTAATAATAAATCATTTCTAGTACAATAAGTGGAAAAAGGCTGCTTTCAACTGATATGAGCTGTACTAAATAAATTAGTTTTTAATTAATTAAAGGAATAGGACATGTGACCAAGAAACAAATTAAGAATAAAAAAGAAGAAAAAGACAATAATAGAGCATTATATTCTTGAACTGTAAATAGTAACGTTTTATTAAGATAAAATATTTATAAGGTTAATAAGAACCTTTTGTTCTTTATTAAAAATGTAAATAAATGCATTATTTTGTACAATTACTTGAGTATTATATTATACCTATAAATTTAAAATAAAAATTTAATATTTATAAATAGAAGTTATTGCAACTTTTAGACCAGTATAGAAATTGTGTCAACATTTTAAATTCTATATACATATTTTAATATAAAATTGTTTGATCCTTTTTGGATATACTTTGATAATTATTAGTAGGAGTTATCGGCATTGCACTTCCATTAACATTAACAAACTGCATGGATTTATGTGCTGTATCATTACCAATATTGGAAGATGGATACAGTACTACTTCAATCTCTTGATAACTCTCCAGTCTTTGAACATCTTTATCTCTTCTAATTTTTGTGTTAGGCAGTTTTCTTAATTTGACTACTTGTGTTGCATTAATTTCTAGTTCATCACAACATATTTTGATTAAATTTTGGTAAGTTAAAGCATTACGTGGAAGATCAACTTCTATAAAGTCAGGATCGAATGCATTTGCAATTCTTATCTTTAGCACTATTTCTGCAAAGTAAATGCAAATTATTAGTATATCTTTCCATCAATATTTTAAATTCAACTAATATACAAAATACATACCATCTTGGCATATACTGTTAACATTTTCTCTAGGATATCCTAAGTCTAATTTACAATTCAACGGAGCATTCTTAAGATAGTTAGGCACAAAACTAGGAGCTTCTTGATCACTAGATGACTTTGTAAAGTCAGGCGGAGCACCTAATAGCTGTAAAATATAAGGATTCGAACAGACCGATGCTGGAGTTTCACCTTTGTCGGACTTGGCATGCCTGTCTGCTCCACTTCTCAGCAGCAGCACCACAACATCAAGATAATTTCTCTTACAGGCCCAGTGTAACGGAGTCCTATCACAGCATAAATTTTGTTAATTCAATGCAAGTTGTTATATGAATTCATTTTGCAAAATAAAACGAAATCATACCATCCATTTATGGCGTGTCTAGCGTTGACGTCGACACCAAGATTTATTAATTCTTGCACAGCATCAGTGTCACCAATGCAGGCCGATTCTCTCAATTGCTCCTCTAATATCCTCTTATCATCCATATTTTGATTCAATTTTAAAAGTATTATCTCATGCGTGCAGCTGACTGTCACTCGGATCTCGCTGTGTGTATATATCCTGGATTCGAATCGATATTATCTACGGAGAGTTTGTTTTGATATAATACCGTTTTATATTATAGGCAATTATTTATAGAGGGCGATGGTGGAGACGTCAATAAAGCAGTTTTCTGTAGCGTTGCTCAAGAGGTAAGATTGTTTTTTTCGTAGCAGCCGGCGCTGAAAAATCTAACCTCGCGAGTTGAGAATCATGTGCGAGTTATTTTTATTTGGAAAATCTGAACGGTTATTATTATTATGCAAAATTAAAATGTAATGTTGAATGATACTACTATTTGGAAAATGAAAGTTTTTAACATGACTTTTAAGATTATGCATATTTTTTAACGTTTATGAATTATGTTTAACTTTTTACGTATTTAAAAATAAACTTGAAATTTATTGTAAGATTTTTACAATGGCTAAATCTCTTATAACTTTTTCTAAGATACTTAGAAATATTTCTTCTATACCAAAGAACCATTCAATCACACAAATGCGATACAGTAGTCATCTGGTACCAGGTAAATATTTAACCTAGAATGCAATATTGAATTAGAAATATTCTGAGGAAGATATTTATTTTTAAATTATAATTATATTCCAGAGGTAAGAAGCCAAGTTAAACCTGTAGTACGAACTGCCAGAGAAATATTTGAGTTGTTAAAAGAAGATGACAATCCGTCAAGTCTTATTGCAACAATTGAAGCAAATAAAAATGAAATCGATGGTCGTCATGTAGTAAATGCATTAAATTCAATGCAGAAATATTATCAAGCAAACCAAGTATCTTTAAAAGATATTCATAATAGCGTTCCATTTGTAAAAATATGTAAGGTTTTAAATAGACACCTTACAAGATTAGAAATTCCAGAAATAATAAGTTCGCTCAAAATCTTGAATATTCTTCAGATTTCAAATTCATCTGTGATTGTTCAATCTCTTTTAAAATTAATTAGTCATTCTATAAACGATTTGCATCTAGACCAAATTTATTTTTTATCTCATTTATTAAAACACATGGATTCAACACCTGTGACTGATGCATTAAGAATTGCTTTGCCGCAAGTATTTATGGCACAGCTAGAACGTCAACTTGATGAAGACTTTATTAAGGAATTAAAGAATGCATTATGGTATGCAACTAAATATACGGATAATGAAGAAACTATTGATTATATTATGAATGCAATAAATAGAAACGAGCAACCTCTAGATGTTGATTCTGCAGTAGGTATTTACTTTTCATTATCAAAGATTAAATATCTGCCGAAGTGTTATTGGAATATCCTAGACAGAGTGCAAGATACTATTTTTGAAAATGCAACTCTGCTCAGTTTAGAAGAAATAATGAAATTAGTGTTTAAAATCTGTAAGAAAACGATATATGAGTAAGTATTAAGTATCTATATTTGATTTGTAAGTTTTGAATAAATAATATAATATGTTTATAATATAATTTTTAATTGCAGAAATGACTGTTATTACAATCCTTTCCTTCTGGATAAATTAATTAACATTATTATATCTAAAGATTGTGGTTTTGATAAAGGAATGGTTATTCTTAATGATTTGAATAAATTGAAACATATTCATATACCATTTTTAGAATATTTATCAGACAAGTGCTATAAAAATCCATATGTCTTGGAATATCATCCAATGAATACTGCAACATTAGTAATGGGATTATCGGTTGCTAATTACAAGCCACCATTTTGGGATGAAATAAAGAAGTCAATTTTAATATATTACAAGAATATTCCTGATGATGTAACGCTTTGTTACTTGGCTCTTCGTTTAGCATCACTAAACTGTTTTGACTCATCAGTACTTGAGAAAGTTTTTTCTACTGACATAATTATTGAATATTTATCATTTCACTATCATCAAAATCTTCAACAATTATATCAAGCTGTCAAGACTCTATATCCATCATATTCTGGGCCATGGCCCTCAGAAGAGCTTATTCAATCTTTCAAAACATTAACAAAGTTCCAAGATCAAGAAGATTATCCATTACTTCCTGCATTAGAAAAAATTTTAGGAGGTCCTTCTTATGTAAAAACTAATGTGAAAACAGATTTAGGTCATGACATTGGTGAGACATTTCAAAATATTAATGACACATTTGTAATGTCCAAAAATTTTTAATAACGTTAATTTCCATTTAGATCACCTTGTAATTTTACAAAATGATTGCCCAATCGCTATTGAGTCTACAAAATCGTCTGAAGATTCAAAACATATTTTATATATGGAAGATTTAATTATTCCTCCTGAAAGCAAAAGGTATATTTACTTTGAATATAATGTTTGGATGAATAACTTAACTAATTTATTTCAAATAATAATTAATTTTTTAGAGTGGCTATCCTACCATTACCATCAGAGGAATATGGCAGAAATTTAGAAATATTACGAGCTCCAAGATTATTAAACATCAAATCATTAGAGGCAATGTCATTTCAAGTTGTGTATTTGTCAATTGATAGTTGGTTGGCTATGCCAGATTGTGAAAAACTTCCATATTTGGAACAATTAATTGGTTTAGAAAAAGAAAAAATAAACTTGGATGAATGTAAAAATAGGTAGCGATATAAGTTGTATAAACGATTGTATAAATAATTAATTAGTTTGTTATAAAATATATTCATTGTAAATTTTAAAAACATAAGTTTATTAAAGCATGGAACTTTTTGTAATCATTGTTACATACTGTAAGATAATGCAATAATTTTGAATATCAAAAAAATGATCAAGGACCTTAAAATTAGATTTCAAAGTTACGAATTAAAGACAATAAATTTGAAATTATCTTAAATTATCTTTTTTGTTTTTATACATTTTTGTCTTAATTAATAATTGAAGATGATTTGATTATGAAAGATCATATAATATTTCGTTATATTGAAGTATATCAAACGCACAATATATATGCAATATAAATCTAAAATTATCTTCTTTACTTAATTTTTGGAATAAAAAATATATCATAAAGCTATTTATAAATTTATTACTTGCGAAGATAAAAATTTTTTAATTATATTTAACAGTTTTGATAATAACGTTAAAAGAATTTATAACATTATAAAAAGTTTCGTAGTTAAAAACTTCTAAATCTTTACTATATATACTTTTAATAATCATTTCTTCTACAAAATCTTTTAAAAGAAAAAAAATTCGAATTTGAAACAACTATTTTAACGAGGGCGGGCGGGTATCAAATAAAAAACAGCAAGCATCATAATTTTTATAGAAATATATATATAAAAATGCATTACGTATAAAAAAGTATAAAAATCTTCAAAACATATATACAATAATACGTTACTAACATTATCTACACTCAATGCTCAGTTACAAAAAAAAAAGAAAAAAAAAATATTACACGCAAAACTAAAGCTTGGACGCCTCGTCATATACTAACGGCGTCGCTCCTCTTTCGCTCTCTCTCTTTCTCTCCTCTCGACACCGATCGGCGATGTCGCAAACTCCCGCTCGGAGTCGTTGGCACAATTAAACAAAAAAAAAAAAGTTAAAAAAAAATATATGCTCGTTCGCATCATTTGGCGAGTCCGGTTTCATCGTTGGGCGTTAAGATATTTTTTCAAAGCGAGACGTCGGCCATTGGGTCCTCGTTGACGTCGGAGTTGCTTTCGGCAGCGTCGACGAAGGCAGTCGATAAATCGCCGGCGAGCTTGCTGACGCTCTCGGAGCTCACGTCGTACATGAAGATCTCCTTCTCGGCGTCCGTGCTGTCTTTAGGTCTGGAATTTGAAAATTTTAGAGTTTTAGTGATTTTTGTTTGAGGGGTTGTTTTGGGGTTTGATTTATTTAAGTAGTTTTTTGGGTTGGATTTTTGTCGAGTTGAGACGAAGTTGAGAGAGAAAGGCGCGTAGATTTTTAATTAAAACTTCAGCTTCGGCTTTTTTTCTCGCCATTCCGATTTTTTTAGAAAGTTGGTGACCTTTTATTGATCCAATTTCGTCCAGTTTGCTAAACCGAATTTAGAAAGCCCGGCCCGAAAAGATAAAGATTCGCGAATAATAAAAAGCAATATTTTATCATCATCTCCTAGTTTTGCAGCAACCACCGTTGAGAAACAATTAAATGTAGCAACTAAATTACCCATTCCAAACCCCATCGCGATAGTTAATCCATCAAAGCCCGGGAAATTAGCAAAGGCTTCATAAGCTCCCAGCCATAGTACTCCAATTTCGCGAGAACAGTTTTTCCTTGCGAAATTCAGAAAACTCAGCAATCCGCACTCCCACACCCACGAATTTTCGCATCCTCCCCCTGATTACCCTGCGCTCAACCCGCGCCTTCTTTAACACACTCTCTCGCACTGTCATCAGCTAATTTCGGTTTCTCCTCTCTTATGAGAACCCGCAAACTTTGTTTCTGCGCTCGCGCGATGCTGGGTAGATTAGAGCGTTAGAGAGAGAGATAGGAGAGTGAATATGTGGAGCGCGTGCGTTAATTTCTCATAGAGCGTGATTGTGAGGCGCGCGTTAATTGGCAATGAGAATCCTTATACGGCGGTTGCCGCAAAACTGAGACGTTTTGTCGCAATCGTTGTTATATTAAGTGCGAGCGGAGGAGAAAAAAGAGTGAAGATCGCGAGAGGAGGTAAAAGTTGCGTAGTATACTGGCCCCGATGCGAAATCGGCCTGCTCTGGTACGCGCTCTTTTCCTTTTATTAATCGGCGCGTCGTCGTCTTTTTAGCATTCGAGATCAAGGAGAAACCGAGAGTGAAATTTTTGTTGAAAAAGAGAGGATTTTAAACAAGCGCTGGATGAATTTATGGCCGCGCGCTTGAGTAATGCTATGTACACGGGCGCACCGACTCATTAACGCGACGCTTTTTTTTTCTTTTTCGGTTTTTCTATGGGGATTCCTAATTTACTTTCAGTTTTCTTGGGCGCTGCTTGAGACGCTCGCGAGAAACTGGAATATAATAAATCATCAAAAACTTGGACTTTCGAAAGCGCTGAAAAAAGGAGGATGGGGAAAATGGCTTTGATCTTGAGAGGGCCGTGTTTAATGGCTAGTAGTTACAATATAATCACAGCGTTTCATGGCTTAGAGTAAACAAAATGATAAGTCTGCTCGGCGAAAGATTTAAGTGCGGCTTGTTAGCGTATCGGACACACGAGATTATTTTTTAATTGCTTGGACATTGAATTTTTGAATTGCCGGAGCGAATTTTTGCAATTAACTGCTGTTAACGATTTTTAAAATAGCCCCTACGCGCTTGTTACAAAAAGCCTTTTTTAATTGCTGAAAAAAACGTCGAAATTAGTCTAAGCCTTCTGAGAACGTTCCCGATTTTTTCCATCGGCCCAACTATCCACAATTTACACCGTCATTATTTTCCCATTACATCTAGTTCGAAAAATGAATCTCAAAAAAAATTCAACTATACACATCGCGCCCAAAGACCTTAAGGCAAACTCACGCGTTTTCACTGCGGCCGCTCGAGTAAAAGTGACTACGCGATATCTCGCGGATAATCCGCTAAGATGCATATATACAATAACTCACGTCGTGACAAGCAGAACGACGGACTGCCTCTGGGGCTCGGTCTGCCTCTCCTGTTCCAGCCACCTCTTGTAGTTCTCCGCCGTGGGTTTCTTCACGAGCTGCTTGAGCGATTCGCCGGCGAGAAAGCGGATGGCCTGGACGTCGCTGGCGATCTTCCTGTTCTGCCTCTCGGCCTGTTCCGGCTGGAAGCCATAGTCCACAGGCGCCAGAACCACCACCGATGATATCCTCTTGCCCTGGAGCTCGGGCGCGCTGGGGATAGGGAAGGAGGCACCGCTGACCTTGAGCGGCAGGTAGCGGTTGTATTGGCCACCGTTGCTCGCATCCTCGGGCTCGCCGAGGGTCACGGGACTGAGGCGGGTCGCGTTCTCGCTGATGTGGCGGTCGGCGATGTGCTGGCCCTGGGCGGTGCTCGGGTCGAAGCGCACGACTTTCATCTCGACACCACCCGGTCTCAACGTTACCTCTTCCATGACCTCGTCGCTGCTACCGTGGACCGAGTTCTTGCCGAGGTTGGTCGAGGAGGCGGCCACTTGGACCTCGGAGTCGTCGCGCTGGACGTCGACGATTTTGGGTCGCTTGGCGATCTGGGGCACGGGCTCGCTGGCCGCGGTGGCGGCTGCGCCACCGGCACCGTAGAAGTTGGCCAGGGCCTCGGGTGGCAGGTCGCCGATGTTGATGCCGCCGACTTTGTCGTAGTCGAGGATCTGGATGTCGGCGTTGCCGAGGATGCCGGAGCTCAGCAGTTGTTCCCTGATGTCGTCGGGCACTTCATCGGGTAAGTTGGCGATGTTTTCCTTGATCTTAGCCTCGTTCCTGGGCGAGGCGGTAGTGGTCGTGGTTGTCGTTGTGGTCAGCGGAGTTGTGGGTGGCCTGGTGGGTGGTGTAGTCACTGTAGTTGGTCTCGTCGTAGTAGGGTTGTAACGGATGCTGTTGGGAGTTGACGCCGAATACTTTCTGAAGTCGTCGTCTGATTTGGTTACTGGAGTGGCGTAGATCTTCTGGTTAGACTTGCCCTGATAGACGGGTCTGCCCCAGATAGAAGACTGAGATAAGCTTGCGGAATCCAATTGTTGTTGTTGCTGCTGCTGCTGTTGTTGTTGTTGTTGTTGTTGTTGCGGTGTGGGTCTCTGTTGCTGTGGCGTCGGCAGGTTCTGAGCAAAGAACTGCTGCTGACTTTGATAGGTAGGAGGCTGTTGCTGGTGTTGGTGATGGATCTGCGGCTGCTGTTGTTGTTGTTGCTGCTGCTGCTGCTGGCGTTGCGACTGCTGTTTGTAAGTGTTGCTGTTGTACTTGATGGTTGTCTGAGTTGGCAGTTGTTGAATCTGTTGTTTGGACTGTTGCACCAAGTTGGACTGTTGCTGCTGCACCAAGTTAGACTGCTGCTGTACCAAATTAGACTGATGTTGTTGCTGGGATCCAGCAAATTGTTGGTGATTGTTGCTTTGTGTTCCGAAAAGCGACTGAGTTGGGATATCCGTGTACTGAGGGTTAGGTGGGAAAGGTCCTGGATGCAGAGGATTCTCCCTGATAGCATAATGCTGTTCCAGTTTAGGAATAGCCTTAAGAATCTCACTATTAGCCTGCTGTTGTTGCTGCTGTTGAGTCTGCTGCTGTTGCTGCTGCGGTTGCTGTTGAGTCTGTCCAAACTTGAACTGCTGCTGTTGGAATTGTTGCTGCTGTTGTTGCTGTTGATGAAGTCTCAGTTTCTCTTCCTGTTCCTGTTTGCGTCTCTGCTCCAGGAGTCTGTACTGTTCTTGCTGCCTTTGTTCCTGCAATCTCCTCTGGTCCTGTAATCTTTGCTGCTCGTAGTACCTCTGTTTCTCCTGCTCGCGTTGCTGCTGTTTATACTGCAACTGAGGATCGAAGTTGAAGTTGGGAGCTGGCTGTTGCTGCGGCAGCTGTTGTTGTTGCTGAGGGAAGTTCTGCAGTTGGACGTTCTGATGAGACAGAGAGATGGTCGGTGGTGAGCCTGGCTGCTGAGGATGATTCACGTTCAGCCTGTGTGGTGGCACGAACGAATTAAAGGGTAGCCTCTGCTGGAGCTCCGGCAGGCCTTGAATCGTTATCGGCGGTCTCTGCGGTCGCTGTTGCGGTGGCTGATGACTCAGGTGGCTAGGCGGTGGTGGTGGTTGATGGAACTGGTTCCTGATGTGTGGTGGTGGCACGCTCTGATGGAATTGAGGCTGCAGTGCGAAATTCGGTGGTGGTCCTTGCTGGGGCAGACCACCGCCCAGAAGCTGCTGTTGCGCAAACGAATTGACGATCCTCTGCTGGGGGAAAGCCGGAGTCACGCGCGGCGGTATAGGCTGAATTGGAGCGAACGGACCATGCGGTCTCTTGGATGAGCCGGGCGGTGGCAAGGCAGTCGGTTTGCTGAGCACCACGTCACCATTTGGCGCGTCCTTGTCGCTGCGCTTGTTGTGATTGTTCGGAGGTACCTGCTCAGTGCCGAAGGTCACTCGAATACCGCTGCTGCCAGAGTGGTAAACCTCGCTGTCAGGCTTGATGATCGCACGCAGAGTAGTCGATGGCTCAGCTGGCGCGGGAGTCACCGGCAGACTATCAAGGTAAGCCTCTGGCTCAGCGTTATCTGGCTTGATTTCCTCGTGCTCCTCGACGGGCGTAATAGCAGGGATGGGTGCGTCGTACACCACCCTGGGCTTATCCTCTCCGTACTCCTGCTTCTTCTCGTACTTCACGTAAAACACCTGGATGGGCTCCTTCTTCTTCTGCACTGGTGGCTGAGTCACTGGGACCGGAGTCGGCAGTGTCTCGTTCGACTCCTTGATGATAATCTCGATGATCGGCTCTGGCTCAGTCGGGTAGTAGTTGTAAGGCGACTCCTCGTAGTAGCCCAGCTGGTCGTCGCTCTTCGAATCAGCTGTCAGCGGATTGTAGAGCGGATCCCGCTGGGAGTAGTGGGCAATTGGCTCCATCTGGACGGCATAGGGGGGCGGTCTGCCGGCACGTCGCGAGTGGAACGACAGGTGCTGCCGCTTGTCGCGGCTCTTCTTTGGCTCGGCATTTTTCTCGGCGAACGTCGCCTGAGCCACCAGCAGCAGGCAGCCCAGAGTCGCGATCTTTAAGAGAGGAGAAAGAAAGCAGAGCGTGAGTTTCGTACGCACGCAGCATGTGGCCTGATTTTTCGGTCTTTTAAAAAAGATTGCATGCTTTTACGCAGGGGACTGTTTAGGCACTGGTGCGGACGTTTTAAGCGTTAGTGTTATAGCCGGGTATTAGAGGCGGCTTTTCGCGAGTTTCACAACCTTCGCGTTAAGAGAGCCGCGCCGTTAAATTCAGGCCGCGCTTCGAATTGGTCACGCTACGCGTGTCACAATATATTCTACAGCTCGCGGCGATAGTAAAATTTCGGATTTGCAATAACGATTCCTTTAACGGCGCGATGCGCCTTCGGCTTCCTCGTTGTCGAAATCGGCAAATCGCTTTTCTTCGAGCTCCCGGGCGCGCGCGTTTCGCTAAACATCGGGCTTTACAATCGCTCGCCGCGAGAACGTAACGTCCCAATTCCAGAAATACATATCCGACAATTAATTCGCTCCGTAAACGTCCACATCCAATCATCCGTACGGAGCAACAATAAAACCGCGCCGATCGGCATTTACGATCGGCCCGCCCGTTACTACTGTTTGTTGTTGTCTATCCAAGCTACTTTACCGTATTATAAACTATCCCTCGGGCCGTAAACTAAGAAGCCCGCGAGCCAACTAAACTCAGCGTTGCGTAAAAGCCAAGATTTTGCATATATATCGAGAAGCTTAACGATCCTCCGCGCTCCGCGGGCCATTACTCCGGGATGCGGATTGTTTCCGTCTAATTCCTACAGCAATGCGCGGGCAGAGCGCGTATAACCGAGTGACCCGATTGCCGGGCGCTCGTCTCCGATCGATTGGTATTCTACGCGCGCCTGTGGTCTCGATAAAAGCCCGCCGTCGGCTCACACACGTGCGTATAATTTATGCCGGCTCTCCGGCTGCGTATATCTGTGTAAGCGCGTACGTGTGTGTGTGTGTGTGTCTGAGTGTTGATCGAGCGATGGAAGAAGAGAAAATCCTCGAGTGAGAGCGCGCGGACATTTCTCCTTGATTGGTCACACGGCTCGTTCCGGGTGCTCCGAACTTTTATCAATGGCGCGCGCAAGCCGACGGTTAGATAACGCCTCGAGGGGCAATCGCCCTGCGGGAACGCGCGAATGAAGTGTATGCGCGAGTGTGTACTTTCTGATTGCTGGGAGATGGAATTTTTCGTTAATTGAGTTTTTTGCGAGGGGCTTTGCGGCGGCGCGGTTACGTCGGGCTGGATTATTAGTTGTGGCGATGCGTGGATTAATATGTGCGAGTTAATTAGGACGAGCTTATGCTCGTTTTGTGCAGTGCAAAATTGGAGAGGGCTTACGTAAAGCGTTTAGGATTGAATAAGTTATGATTCGCTGAGTGAGTTTATTGCGATGGTTATTGAAGATAGGTGCGTTCCTTTTGGGAGGAAAAAATGGATCGGATTTCGCTTTCATCTTGATAGGTGGATTTCGATCAGATTGGGAGGAGATGGATTTTGGAAAGTTTGATAAAAGCGGCCTTTTTTAGTTTCACGATCGGCTTTTTATAGATGTCGGGTTTAATGGCTGCAATTATTCGCGATGATATTGTTGGTACGGTTTGGCCGCTAATAAAGATATAGAGACAAAGTTTTTAATTATATGTTGGAAAAATTGCTGCAATTTGGGAAATTAAGATCGGCGGAATTGCTATATACGAGCGGCGCGGTGAGACTCGGGTGTTATTCTTTCCATAAATTTCGTATAATTTTAATGGAATTTCGAGTAATAATGTAAAATGGTTTTACAGCCGTAAAACATTGCGGCTTCCAGGGAAATCGTCTAAAATAAACACGCGAGTTAATATTCATGGATTTTACTCGGAAAAAAATGATTTTAGAAAGCAGAAATTGAAAAGCGATAAATTTTAAGCTTTTCATGCTAATTAAGCTAATGGTCCACAGAGAGCCGACGTTAACGTTTGTTTGCAAAACTTCATCTTGAGAATCTCTATAAATTATTAGACGTACAATATTTATCGGTCTTCTCGCGAATAATCTAGTTTTACGAACGGATTTCATTTCAACTCTTACCGTTTCTCCGCGAATCCAAACATCTCAATTTACATCTTCGCAACGAAATCTACATTTAAAAACTAATTTCCATAAAAAAAAGAGACACGAATAAAAGAAACCTTCGCTATACAAACCACCAATCTACAAAATCCATACCAATCCATCACCTCAATCATCGCCGAAAAAAGAAAGCGCTACAAATCCCGGCACTCGCTGAAAAAAGCACGTTACATTTGAAAATCAAATCGCAAGCACACGCGAGCACTCGACGAAAGGCGCGCTTAACGCGGAAGTGGCTAGAAGCTCTCTACGGGCTATAACTTCGCGAAACTGCAGGAAGGCTTATTTGCAGGTGAGAGTGTGTACGGCGTGTCGCCCGTTAAATTACCAGTTTGAGGAAGCGCATCGCTGCAGTCCTGCTCTCTTGTCCTCGTCACTCTTCCTCTTCTTTGCTCTATCTTCCCCTTCTGCTAATCTATCTTCTTCTTCTTCTCTCACTTGCTGATTATTCTTCCACACTTTACGGTCACGCGCGCATCTTTCGTATCTCGCTCTTCTTCACGAGAGAAACGCTCTCTCTCTCTCCCCGGTTGCTCTACGTGTGTGTGTGTGTTGCTCTCGCGGCGCGCGGCTACCTCGGACTGACTCCGCGACTTTCGGACGAGCGCGCGCCCGCCAGCGAACGATCTCCGAGCCGGGAAATAACAGAGTCCGAGAGGGGAGCAGCAGGTCTTCTTCCCACAGCGTAGCGGCGAGTGCTTCTGTGTGAGTGTGTGTGTGTGAGGGAGAGGATAGAGAGGAAGACGCGCGTTCGTACACCTGGGCAAGTGCGCATGCTCTTCCTAAGCTCCTTTCTCTGGCCCAGCAGCAGCGACGACTAGAGAACTACACTGCGGATGTGGGGATCTCTGTGTGTGTGTGTGGGAGCTGCGGGCGCTAAGGAGAAATTTTCGTCTGTGCCGAGGAGGATTTGTAAAAGCGGACAAGATCGATCGTTCGGCTTTATTAATCGGCTTCTTTTGGGAATGGCTGTTTTTTTTCTGAGGACGCGATGAGCCGTGCGGGATGTGGATTTCGGGGATATGACAAATATTTGAACTTTCGTAACACGGTAGTGCGATTAATAATCGTTTCGCGCGTGGGTGGCTTTCTGAGAAAGAAATTTTTGAATGGGAAAAAAAATGAAAGTGAGATGTAATAATGTGTATTTATGCAGCTCTTACAACATTTTACGTGGTTTTGCGGTAATTGTAATTTACATTTTGTATGAATTTATGAATGACGTCACGAGGATGAGGTGGTTTTTGCTGAAAATTGCGTTTATTTTTGACTAAAGAGAAAATAAGTGCCATCTCGCAAGTAGAAAATGGCCGTGTTTGGTCAGGCGCGCTTTAACAATATTTAAAAGTACGTAAATCTCGTTTTTTTGGTCTTCTCGTAACGTGAAGCTAATTTGGGTGTTTTTTCGAGACGTAAGTTTGAGAAAAAGAGTATATATTTGAGGATAATTATCAAATTGCGCGAGCGCGTTTTTTCTCCGGCGTAAAAGGTAATTTTTAAAATCTGTTAGACGACCCCAGTTTCCGTAACATTTCCACATAACTTTGTACGTTCCATTAAATCATACATGCAAATTACATAAATAATTACACACCCAAATACAAAAATCTCTAGTCATACATAAATTTCACCAAACAAAAAATGCCTCAAATACACAAAGATTACCAAAATACACTTACCCAAAATCCCTCGCTTCATCACAATCAGAAAAGCCATCGCTTTCCACGTCCGCAAAACCAAAAGAAAAAAATCCCATCCAACAAACCATCTCCCCGCATATAAAAATCCTCATAAAACCCGCCTCCGGAAATTCACGCGTGGCGGCGATTCTCGGCCGCCGCTAGCCTCGGGGCAAGCTCCGGAAAAAAAAAATAAAAAAATTATAGAAAGAGAAGATGTCGCGTTCGCGATGCGCGCATCGAAACTTTCTTTAATCCTGCGCGATTATTTTCGAGAGAGCCGCGTGTGAATCGAGCGCAGCTAGCCGTGGGGGCTCTTGCGGTGAAAATTTTTGATTGCCATTCCCGCGCGCGCGCGCCTCATTTTTATCATCGCTCCGCGTTTTTACGATCGAGCGATGCGCTCGCCGAGTGAAATTCCGGGGGGAAAAATCGTTGTAATGGTTTCTCAATCGTCGTGGATTTTCGTCGGCGAGGTATTCTTTTGTTCCCGCGCGTGGATCGAAAAGTAAAAGCGCTAGGAGCCGATTATCCGAGGCAATCAATAAGCCGGGATGATTTGCCGGAACGCCGCCGTGATAAAGAGCCGCTTGTCACTTTCGTTACGAGTCCCGGGATGCAGCGCTGATCAATAATGCTTTCGATGGGTCGGGAAAAAAATTCATTATTAATTCAAGCCGCGAGTGGATATGTAAAAGCATCGAGTGAACTCTTAAAGTGAGAGCGGCGCGCCGGTGCTCTTGAAAACGCTTAAAGCGAATCTATCATCGGGTAATTAAAGCGTTCCCACGGGGCCTTCGAAGAGCGCGCGCTTCATGTTTTATTCAGCTGTGTCCCGGAAGAAAAGCCTTCCCGAAAAATTTTGACGAAATCCCCGTGATTGTTAATTTTCGGCCGGGAACTCTCTGTGTATCCGTATATAAAAGAAAAGAAAAGATTAAATTCCAGCGCGCGCGCGCGCCTCGAGGAATTCTATGCAAATCGTCTCTCTCTCTGGAGCAGGTGAAACGTCGGGGACCCACGATTAATTCCAAGCGTATGTATATACATACGTAGTCTCTCGAGGCGACCTCCGCGCCTGACCGCGCCGATATACACGAACGTTTTCACCTTTCTTCTCTCCTCTACATTTCGGCACTTCCGGGAGCGGTAATGGCCAATTGTAATGAGGCTCGCTTATTATTTTTTCTACTTTTCTTTCAATGAAACGCCGTAAGCGATTAGGTAATCGGGAGTACGGGGAAACGATAGCCGAAGCAGCGCGAATCAATTTGCGCGCGCTCGGCGATTATAATAAAGTGAAATGGGTCCGGTTGGAGAGATAAGGATCGCAGCGTGTAGGACGGCTCGCTGGGAGAATTTTAATCGCGATGGGAGATTAATTCCGACTGCTGGAATCGCGGACAAGAGACATTGTTCCTTATGGTTCCAGCGTGTTACATTTCGGTGAGCAGGTTTGTTTTTTTTGGGAGGGACACTACTGGAACGACGAGAACTGGCTTTTTATTTTGTTAAAGTTTCGTTTCGAGTGGGATTTTTACGGGCGGCCGCGTGTGTAATAATCGTAAATAAATGAAGTGCGGCGCGGCTTATCGTAAACGTTAATCTGCGATTTGAAACTCCTTGTGTAATTGTCAGGTAGCTCGTCTCGCGCATCAGTATAGACAGTTAACGCGCGTGAAAACTTCCTTTCTTCTCCGGTATTTTTTACACTCTCCAGACTTTAATTTATTATCATACCCTCGCGCCTCGGCATCCGTAAATCGATGATATATCACGCGAAAGACACTCTCCTGTCGCGTTACATCTCCCCAGCGTATAAATAATACATAAGTTTCGAATCAAAAGCGGCCAATACGAAATCGGCACGTCTATGCGATTACGTTAATTGTCCGTTTAACCGATTTATTCCCAATCGCTCTTGCGACTATGAATATTCCGAGGAGTAAAAGTTGCACCTGATCCAATCCCACAGCGAGCCACTTTGCCGGAATTACACGCGCAGCACGTGTTATTTTCACCGGCGGTCTATCGATCGTGAGAGGGACAAAAACAAAAGGAATCTCGATCGGGCCATCTTCTCCGCTCGATTACCGATCCCGGGAGCTGCTCCTCGCTCGATGTATATCGAGGTAAAAGTCTCGCTTTATCTTGGCTTAGAATGTAATTATCCGAACTAGAACGTGACCTTGCAAAAAGTTCACTCTCTTTTAGAGGGATAGGATAGGGAACACTTTCATCCTCGCCGCGCGAGCGTTTCTCTATTTCTCTCGGCTCATTAGTCACGCTGGAGAAAAAACAGTCATCGAACCCTTCGTCGCACTGATGTATAGACGCTACTAGTGTATTGTGGAGGTGATTGTTTCTTCGGCGAGGTTGAAATTTGTGTTTTAGTATCTACGTGGATGTAGTGTGTATAAGCGAGTTACTATCGACGTAAAAATTAGCACCCGCGCATCTAGCTTTCACAAGCGGCGAGCGTCAATAGCGAATCCTAATAAACGCGATGTGTGCAGTGTGGATCGCGCTTTGAGAGCTCGTTTGTGATTAATGGAGTAGCTATGGGTTTCTTTTATTCGGTCGATTAAACGGTTACCGCCGTGGGATTCTTTTACGTCGATATATATAGCCTTTTGTCTCTGCCGTTTTATTAAAACGCCGTTTCGTCACGCAGAGAATCATTCAATTTTCGGTATTATCCAAGCTCATTAAACGAAAATACCACTCGAAGATCCAATTACGGAAAAAATTTCTACAATCGACGATCGCGGAGACAATACCCAGCGCATATACTTCCTGCCGCGCGACTTTCATCGTTAACGTCAGTTATCGTCAAAAACGATCGAGCGCTCATTAAACCAACAACCTATATCCCCCTATACAAAAAAAAAGCAATCGAGAATTCCGATCGCTTAATCCTCCCAAACTCTTCCAGAAATCTCGACAATCCCAACTTCCTCCTAAACTCCTCGCTTCCTCTCCTTGTAATTTTTCCCGTTTCACCTTGCGCTCGCGCTCCATCAGCAATTTGGGACAATATCCTTGGCTCTTTCTCCGAGAGCGGCGACGAGCGGGTTTTTCGAAAGGAACGGAATTTTCGGCTTCTGTCCTCGCGCGGAGCTCACCGGCAGACGAGTATACACATACACACACACACACACACATACACTCGTCCATTTGGCGAACGTCCAGAGAAGCCGGAGAGGCTCGCAGGCTGGCTCTCGTCCTACTTGCCGCCACACTACGGTGAGAGAACTTTCACTTATATGCGCGCAAGAGGGAAGCCAGGAGAGAGAGGGGACAGCGAGATGTATATCGATGGGATACCAGTAAGGTAGTTTCCGATGCATGCCTATATGTGTGTGTGTGTGTGTGGGGATACGGGTTTTGTACGAGATCGTTTCCACGGGCCTGACGAGGCTGTCTTTCTTTGAGATCGATTTTTTTCGCTGATTTTTGGGCGGGTTAGAGGAGCGATTGTTTTTTGCGCTTTTGCTTTCTATTTGGGAGTGCGTGGGAAGATGGGTGAGAGAATGGGATCGGTTTTTTGGAGGAGATGCCGGGTTTGGTGGTTTGGAATCGTGAAATAAGAGGCGAGTTTGATTATGTGGGTCAGTGTGTGAATGAATGCTTTTCGGGCGGTGCGACTGCTTTTCAGTGAGTTACAAGTAAGTTACGTTTATTACGATAATAAACCAGTTTCTCGAAGATTTTCTGGTAATTAAGAGCGAATAAGGTCAACGGCCTCTCATCGTAACGTTTCATGCTAATTCGTAACCGTTAGAAATTATTTAAGCTTTTTTATTGAACGTTTAATTAAACATTCAGTTATTCACGCCGGTTTCAAAGATATAAAATTGAAATTAAAAAATTTAATTGATAAAAAATCTCTGGCCAAAATTGCGTAAGAAATTTTGTAAGTTACGTCACCTCGGTCCTTCTCTTACATGAAAGTGCACTTTTTTTGTCAAGTACAGCAAGCAATAAACGGCAACAAGATCAGAAGGGATAAAAAAAATGGAGCGAGGTACCCCGACTGTTTCATCATCCAAACTTAATTCAACGCCGCACGCACATTCTATTTTTGCGAATTTAAGAACCGTTAGACACGCTTTTTTTCCGTAGCCTTTTCTACGACCGATATTTGATTGACATCAATTTTATCGAAAGTGGGAAAAAAAGCGACGTGTGAGGAGATCCAAAGTGGACACCTTTCTACATTGTTGAATTCTAAAGGTGAAATTCAAAGTGTATTTATTGTCTTGTTCGCCTTAACACGATTTGCCGTCGTTATAAATTATCTTAATTTATGCGTCCGAGACAAAAAGCGTTTAATTATAAACCGTCAAAAAAATATCGAAACAAAGTCTATAAATATAAATTAATAATCCAATAAATAAATCGGACAAAAACAGCCGACGGGAAGAGTTCGCAAGCCAGTTTTATTAATATATGCGCGTAGATGAATGCCGAGTTTAGTCAGACGGCCGGCTGTCTAGCTGATTTCTTCTCGCGCATGCTTTCAGCTCTTGCGTATGCATGTATCCCACGTCAGTATCTTTTCACTCATTAAAGGGTGTCAATGTACAATTAAATTAAATTGTAAATGCGCTATGTAAAAGCGGCTATCTGCCGTCAAGCATCGAGCGCAGCGCGCTTTTATATTTCCAATTACCACCTCCGGACAATAAAATAACGGAAAAAACTTTCATCCTTCCGTCGCGTGCTTATGAATTCGTGAAGATTTCCCATTTTGATTTGGTCACGAATTCGCCGGCTTGTTTTAGCGGCTGCTGCGATGATTTTATTTTCTGCGGCGATGATTGGGATTCGAAAGCAGATTAAGCATCGGACTTTTACAATACAATCAGAGTACCATATAATTAACGCTGACCATTGCGCAACGCAGCCTCTAACTTAACTATTTATTTACAAAACTTATCTAACCCTCCCGCCCTCAGAAAATAAAACAAAAAAAAAGTCAAAATTACACACGTATTACATAAAGCGACCGTTTCGCGCTCTTTGAGAATCGCAGCTAAACCCCTATACACTTCTCAGCCCATAATTAAATCTTGCCCAAAAACCCAGCGAGCAATCATCCAGTCGCAAAGAAAGCGCTAGATACATCCACACCAGGACGAAAGAGAAAAAAAAATACAGGCCCCTCTCGTAACGAGCAAAACGTATACGCGATTTCGGGGGAGCGCGCACGTGTATAATTTTCGGCATTGTTGCACGGAATATAGGCCAGAAGCGTGAATATATAACCTCCCGAGTCATTAAGACTGACGCAAAGCCAATTTAGCGGCTCGAGCGCGTTTATATGTGGATCGTTAGACGCCGAGCTGGATCGAGAATATATTACGTGTTCGTTTAAGAGGATCCCGCGCGTTATGAAAAGCACCTGGCTACATATCGCCAGCGTGAAAGTCTAGCTAAGGGGGCAATTCGGTCTTGAGACTGGAAGAAACGCGGGAGGAATTAAAAAAAACGCGCGGGACTGATGATTAACATTTTTCGAGCGCGTCTCGACGTTTCTTAACTGCCCTCCTAGTGTGTATGCAGGCGCGTATCTATTATTACACGTGGTATAAACAAAACTAGCGGCTGCATGCAAACTTTGCATAATCGCGAGTGTAACGTTTGTTTCTACACACCGAGGCGAGGGTGTCGCTTTATTCTTCGAGTCCAGAGTGTAATTCTGTAATGTCTATTCTAAAGCCGCGCTGCGCTCGCTTTATAAATCTCGCGTGGAAATATCAAACGTAAAGAGAGAGTTTATTCAGCGCGAGCGCGCGTGCGTCGACTGCGAAATAGCCGCTACGGGGGAATTATTGCGCTTGCATGCGCTGGGAGAGCGAAAAATCGAGAAGATGGACTTTTTACGAGCGCTGGATATTGGGATGCGCGCGAGAAAAATGCGCGGCTGGTGTTGCGTAAACTGGCGCCGGGGTATTTGATTTATGGCGCTGGAGATGGTTTTGATTATTTGGAGATGCGAATTTTAAGGGTATTTAAGGTTTGAAAAGCGGGAAACGTTATGAGAACGGATGGAGTATGTGTGTGTTTTTTAACGTAAAGATAGCGGGTTAATTGAATGCGTCTTGAAGCCGGCTTATTTATATAACCCACGGGCAGTTTAATAACTTTTATACGATCCTCACTTATCCTCGTCTGGAGCGCTGCTCCCGAAGCTTAGAAGTAAGTCATCTAATCGGGCGAAATTATCGTACAATTTGCCAGCTCATTCGCGGCGGGGAGAAAAAAAATCAGTTGCCATTAGCGAGCGGGCCAATTTTCCCATCGTTACATTACCTGAAAAATGCGCGCTAAGCAGCCGCGAAAAATCCGGCAAAAAGCTATAAACGCCCGCGGAGCTACGAATTACCTACCTCCCCGCGCCGTCATCCCAACCGTTAAACTTTTTACCATCGCCTGCCGTATTCCAGTTCGAATTCCATAACTATGCCATTATATGCGTACTCGCTCGTGTATATATAGCCTGGGTAGAGACGTAAACGAATAACGTCCGCATGCGCGCATATAAAAAGAGCGCGCGAAATTTATATAATCGGATGTATAAACATTCCCGTTAGTTACACTCGCGCTCGCGCGCGAAAGTATCGGCACGTATATATATTAATTTCATAAAAGCCGGCTCTCGCACTCGCGCCTGGACTTTCCATTACGGCTTTTAAAGCCAGCTGTATATATGTGCGGAGTGTAATTTTCGCAAACGTTCTCCGTGATGCCTGAATATAGCGGGGCATAGTTGCAGAAGATGCTAGGCTATGTATATAGCGCAAGTAGAGCGACCGATAGGATGCGGAGATTGCATTATTTTTCCGGCGCAGCGAGCGAGGCCCTGATTCTCATGGGAAAGTGCAACGCGACGCTGCGCTGTTACAATTGCCAACGTGCGCAAGCAAGTTCGTGAGATGCTTCTGTGTATGTGTGTGTATATACGT
Source organism: Eupelmus urozonus (assembly GCA_900480035.1). Lineage (NCBI taxonomy): Eukaryota > Metazoa > Arthropoda > Insecta > Hymenoptera > Eupelmidae > Eupelmus > Eupelmus urozonus. The sequence continues at coordinate 23,112 of UELX01002102.1, forward strand.
AGGTTATGCGCGTGCGGCTCTCGACCGACAGCGAGCTCTGCAGCGATGCTTCGTTTTTTTTTTTTTGTTCGCTGGAGAGTGAGCGCGTTCGAAAATTTTGCGTATAGATGTACGTGGTTAGTTGGGACACGCGCGCGTGCGTTTGGTTTTAAATCTTACGGTCGGTGAGGGGTTATGTAAAGGAGGTTTTTGTTAAGGTTTATGCGAGCGGGGAAGTGTTGCGAAAATTTTCGGATGAGTTTTAAATTTATGGAGGAAACAAGGTGACACTCTTGATGAACGGAAAGATATATTTTTTTAGTGATTTTTTTACTATAAATGTTGGTCTTAATTAACATTCTGAATAATGTTTAAATTATTGGCTGGTGCCTTCGAAACGCTGATTGGTAACTAATAATAAATGTTGTTTGTGGCGATCAGAAAGATGGTTAACTTGGTGTAATCTGAGAAGCGATATAATCGATTTTCTCATTATCTCCTGGATAGACAATTAAATTGGCCCTTATTAGGATCTAACTAAGTTGCCTTAATTATTACTAATATTATTTAGCTCGTTACGTTTCTACGAACGAAATTTCGAAGATCAGGCGTATCTAATTACTTTTTTATTTGGGTTAATTTAAATTTCGTTACTATCATTAATAACAAATTCTCATAATTTAATTTAAATACCCATTAAGAAGCTACACCACGAGACACATAAAAGTACATACATTTAATTAAGTTTTAAAAATAATTGTTGAATTTCTTCAAACAAACTTCCACCCGCACGAGGAAGTTTTCTAAAAAGCGCCAAGCGCACCCAGAATTTTTTGTGCCGAACGCCTCGCTGCACGATGAAAATGACGATACCGTGCACGCGAGCCGGATATAGCCCATCTTAAAAACGTACCAATTACACCTCAAATGCTCACGGAGAAAATAAAAACCCTCGATCCGGCCAGTTGACACTTTTATCAGTCAAACCCATCTCACATCCCAAACTCCCTCGCGCAGCTCCAATTATAAAACCACGAACATACATTCTAACCTCAAAACTTGGCGAAGCACCAAAAAGCCCGCTCGTTTTCAAAGCCATTACGCAAGCCCGAAAAAAAGCCAGAGCTCGGGCAGATGCGCGAGCGCGTGAATGTGTAACGCACCGCGGGGCAAGAAAGAGCAAGTGAAGGAAGCAGCGCGTCGAGCGCGCAATAACGTAACTCTCCGCGCGCGAGCGCGAGCGGCGAAGAGTGAAAGTGTACGCCGCGCGAGCAAAGTGGGACGGCGGAATTGTACTCGGCGGAACTATTATTAATAAATGCACCGGATGGGGCTTTGACATTTCATTAGATCGGCGCTCTGGCTAATTATGCAGCGCCGACTGCTCGGCTTTAATTTTTTTTTTCGTGAGGCGATGATTGTTTTTGGCGCGCCATGGAAAGCGCCAGGTGTATGCAGTAGCTTTGGGTTTTACAGACGTGACTGATGCTTTCCGAAGTTTTTTTGGGAGATCGCTCGATTGTCTGGCTTTATTTGGTGCGCCAACGTTTTCTGATGATGCTTAATTGCTCGGTAAATAGGAACCGTGATGGATTAGAAGTCGGACTTTCGTTCCGAACTGCAGGCGTAACCTCCGTGTTTTTTGCTTTTTTCGGGCGCAGGAGAAAAAAAGTGTACAGGTACACCCACGCGACCAGAGTGCTCTTAATCGTTAATCTGAAAAACAGGCTTGGGAGATTGATGCCTCTCTAAATCTTTCCGTAATAGAAGGAAATTATTCCTGCGCCCAGAAAAACGCATTAACGCGCGCCTAATTTACGTTCGCGCGCGAGTTTCACTTTTTCTGTTTATTTCAATTTTCCTCCCCGTACAGATCACTCATCGCTCCGTAAAAAACGAAGAAAAACGCACTGCCATATAAAGCGAAAAATGCAGCCGGCGGCGTATCAAGCGTGAATTTATACCCATAATTCGCGCGCGAAGCTAAGTCCGCGCATGCGCGTGTCGGGCATCTTCTTGGCCAGCGTATAAGTATAGGCCCGGAGAAAGTGGCGATAAACCTTTTTTATACCCAATTCAGAAATCTCGACGCGCCGTTTTACGGCCGCTTGTTTCAATCTCGCGGGACACATACACACACGCATCAAGATTTCTATTATGATGAGGACGCTTAGATATACCGGCTCGGATCCCACAATTGGAAATAAATTAGCTTTAATTGATGCGTGTATATGCGGCGGCCCGCGCGAGAGCTGAGAGAAAATTGAGACTTGAATGGGATTTTTCTGCTTTTAGAGGAGAGACACGGGTTAGTTCGTTTATAAACACGCGATTGCGACAGGATAGCTCACAGCTGTCCGGACGCTTCATTGTACAAATAAACCTGGAAAATCGCGCGCGCTTTGGGTTTCTTCATTTTTTCGTGAAAACCGCGAGCGGCCGCTTTTGTCTTTGGAAAAAGTAAAGAGTAACAAAACGATCTTTTGCAACGAGTCCGGCGCGCTCTCATAACCCGCGCGACAATAGCTCGAGCGCCGAGCATTATAATATAACGTCGAGGCGCTCGCACTTTCCCCTTTTCTCGATATAGACGAGACGTGGGTTACTAATTCCGAGAGATGACCTTCGCAATAACGGAGCTGTTCCGCTTGTTTTATATGCGGGTTCTGCTTGTACATCCGCGTGGTTAGGTGATTTTGTGTTTTTGAATTTTTCCGGAGGTTTGGGAATGCGGAGATTTTATCGGGTTAATTTTTTTCGTGCGGTTTTGTGGGTTCGAGTAGTTTTGGGATCGTGGGTTTTTGAATTTAATGGACGCGGAATGAGCGGCTGAGAGGTTTTGTGAATTTTATGAATCATTGTGGACTTTTAAGTAGATTTTAGATTGCGTCTAATGCGAGTGGATCGTAATTGGACGTCACTGAACCTCTTTGATTTTTATGGGGTTTAAGTGTTTCGGATAATTTCTTGCATTTAGAAGTTTTGAAAGTTAGCCGGCGTTTCATTATGTTTGGGAGCTTTTCGGTATAATTATTTCAGCGGGATAAATACTGTGCTGATGTGGGAAAACGACTTAAGTGCATTTTAGAAAGAAATTGTCTTGGGGTTTTTCAGTTTTTTAACGGTTATTTTTCATCTTAAAATATTAACATGTAATCAAATCGAAAGAGGTAAATTACCGTAATTATTTGCATAAAGATGACATAAGTCGGTCGTATTATTATATCTGTAAAAATATTACTGTAAAATATTATGATGTTTAATAAATAAGTCATCAAATATAAAATATTTTTATAAAATATATCAAGATGTCTTAAATAAAATAATGTAAATTTTTTTCTCTCAATTTGGAATTAATAAAGGTATTCAGGAAAAAATGACTTGAGATGATTATAGCGTTTTTTACGGCACGCGATCTTTACACTTTTAGATGCAGCTCAAACGATTTCCTGAATGTATAACATCAATCAAAAACTCTTTTTTTTAATATATTATAGTAGTAGTTAGTTATTATAATAGTACTTAGTTATTAAAAAGTGATTTCTGAGCAACTACATATAAGTATCTTCATCAGTCATTCCGTGAAAGAATTACAAAACTTAAATTTAATCAATCCAAAAAAAAAAGAAAAAAATAAGTCTATTTAAATTTCATTATTAATTTCGTTACCGATAGGAACTATTTTAAATAGTCATTTGTATATCTAAATTGATATGTTAGAAACTAGAAAATAATCTTAAGTATTAACTTTTTACCTTTGCTATATCGATCAAAGGCACTAATATAAAAGTATTAAAACATTAATGTTTCAAAAACGCAACAAACCCACTTAACACGTTTCCACGTAACAACGGAATAATATAGATTAACAGGTAACTATTCCATTAAACTTCTGAATCAATCACCATCCATAACAACCCGCTAAACTACCTCTAAATCAAAACCGTCCACCTCAACCTTCACCATCATAAACCAAAGCAAAGACCAACGCTCGCTCAAACAGCCTAATCAGCCCCGGCCAATAAACAAACAAAAAGTCCCATCTCCTTGTCCTTTTACGACTCTGCGAAGCACGCCTCGAAAAAGACACAAAAACAGCCATATACCTCTCGCACATTGATGCTTTTTCCTCCCGGCGTAATTTACACGACAATTTCTCCGGTAATTTAGCGTCTGCGGTCTCTCCGCGCCTGCGCTTTGCGATCGGTAATTGCAACTTGGACATTCTCCTATGGGGGCTCTGCCCCCACCTAAACCTAACCTCTCCGTATACGGGATCGAATAATCACTTCCGCAAAAAAAATCTTAACGCGCGCGCCCGCGAGCATAATTAGATTTTGTTTGCTCTCGAAAAGCGCTTTCCGAGTCAAATGTCCCGACGCGGAAGAGGCTTTTTCCGGTTTTTTTTTTCTTTCTCGAGTTCCGTTGTCGAGGCGTTATAGCAGTCGTATGTGAGTGAGCGCTCGACTGGGCGTCTATAAGTTGGGAAAAGTGATCGCACGCAGGTATAGTTTAGAGTTTGTTAGCTCGTAATATGTTTGGGTGATTGTTTTCGCGGAATGGTTATGGAGTAATGTAATATGGAAACGAGGAGGGTGGGTTGCGTGAGGTTGTTATGGACGTAGATGAGCTGGAGTTGATACGTGGAAAAATTGAATTCGAATTATTGTTGTGTTTAGTAGTGTAGAGTGAGCTATTCTTTTATTTTATATAAGGGTATTATGGTAAAGGTTAGATTATACATTTTTTATACTGATAAAATTTGTTCATGAAAATTTTAAAGAATTAAAACAATAAAGGTATAAATTATTAACAATTTAAAAACGTATATTTTTCATGTATTTTTTCAAATGTACTGCTGTATATAAATCAATGCCATTTACAAATCTGTTCATTTATTGTTGAATAGGTTGTAAATAACAGATTTCACTTTTCGTGTCTACAAATACACGCTCGTTGTAACCAATTGTTCATTATAATACTCATGCTTACGTATATAAAGAAGTAAAACTTCAAAAATTTCCTTTACCCACTATCATTTCCTCATTATCTAAACACAATGACGTCACCCGTAACTACTGTACACGAATCGCAATAATACGTAAAATCTCTAAGGAAATCCAAGACTAACACACATACCTACAGGGGGGCCATTTTTTCAAATTCGCGGGTCGACCGAACAGCTGTGGGAGTTTTAAAAATGGCCGCGCACGGCAACACGTGCGCCTCGTGCGCCTGTCGCGCTTGCTCCGGAATCCGTTTCGCCATCGATCAGATTTTCCAAGTCCTCGAGATTTATGGCTGGATGCTGGACGCCTACGTCGTGGTTCGTCATTGTTTTACTTTTTTTTTACGTTTCCCTCCGTTCACTGAGTGAGTGGGATGCGCGGCCGTCCGACTGCCGATCACGAAATCCTGATGGATATTTCCAGATGATAACAGTCGAGTAGCTCACTTTCGAACGGCTGGTTGCGCCATCTTTTGGCGAGGGTGTTGAGTGCTGCGGAGTTTTTGAACGGATGATTTTATCGTTTTTATATAGTGGTTTAGTTTGATTGGAAGTTATGTTATGGGATTTGCGTTGAATGTGGCAATTTTTGTTTTCAGGATTTTTTTCATGAAAATTTGTGGCAAAAGCTGCCGGTTGTTTGGAGAACGTTTTTGGATGATGTGTCTCCGGAAGAATTGGGAAGGTGGATTCTAAGAGAATCTGGAAGGTAACTTAAATTATAAATATTTAAAATTTATCAATTTTAGTAACTTTAATGAATTTATAGTTTTAATTAAATAAACAACAAATTTCATTTACAGTAAAAGCGTCTGGCCGTTATCCTTATTAGCACTTCGTAGATTCGTAGAAAGTGCGGAAATAAACAGGGACCACAAAAAACAAATTGTCTTGCAGTGCTCATCAAATATCTCTGACGAAAAAATTAATCCAATTAAGAATTTAGAAAATGGCTCTGACGAAAGCTCGGTTAAAAACGAACAATTTATTAACCTTTTCACTAAACACGTGAAAATGAAAAAAAGATACGAGATCGACGTAATATCCAAGGTACGTTTCTATTATTTAATAATATTAGTAAAGGAAACGCTAATTTTACTTTCTTTAAACAACTTTAGATAGCCGCTGACTGCGCCCGCAAAGCCGACTGTGAATGCGTCGTCGACATAGGCTCGGGCATGGGACACTTAGCGAGAGTTTTAGCGTACAAACACGACTTGTGTGTCACATGCGTCGAGCAGAATCAAGTTTTACTCGAAGGTGCAAGGTATGATAATCAAAAAAACCAATATTGTTATTTTCAAACACATTTATACTCTTTACTATAACAAAATTTAAATCCCATTCTATTCGAATTAAACAATAACAATCACCATAACGGGTTAACGTTCGAGAAAAGAGTCTAGCTCGCAAATTACCACCTTATTTGTCCGTTTAGAAAATGGGATGAGCAATTGTCCACGTCATTAGCGAAGCACATAGCGGACTTTCGCGAAAGAAAGCCGCATCATGTATCACTGCAGCTCGGAGTCTCAGCGGCTGCCAGGAGCCAATTAGCGGACCAATTGGCGTGTATTTTCACCGAAAATTTTGCCGCTTCCAAAGATGGTTTTGGACTCGTTGGATTGCATCCGTGCGGCGATTTAGCCGCTACGCTGCTGAGGTTTTACGCGACCGAGGAAAAAGCGAGGTTCATCTGCATTGTTGGATGTTGCTACATGAAGCTTACGTTAAGGTCGGTTGATTTACGTAAACTGGGGTGTGGATAAGTTTTAGTAAATTAGGAGCTTGTTGTGCAATGGAGCGTGTGGTTTTTTCACGCTCTGCTTTTTTTTAATAGTTTAATTGTAGGGTTCGGTTAATTAGGTTTTTGCTGGGTTATGCGGTTTGGGATTTTGAAGTTAGATAACGTTTGGAGGGCAAAAAGTTGTATAATTTATTGTCTTTAAAAAGTTGGGTCCGTTTTAAGAGAAGGAAGAGTTACGAGTAAAAAGGAGCTGGAACAATATGTAGAGCACTTGTTTTTAAGAGTAAGTTACGCAATGTTCTGTTGCTCTAAGCATAAAGGCTCTATAAAGTTATTTGATTTATTACTATTATCGAGAGCAAATATTCTTAAATTTCTATTTAAGCATATTTGTAAATATGTTTATTTCTGTAAAAATGTTTGCGAGGACAATATTTTGAAATAATATAGGGAAATGTGCAGTGTACTTTTGTTGTAAACTTCAAGTAGTATTCAGTAGATCGTTAGAATTAATTATAGTTAGTTGTTGAGTTTCCGTTTTATTTTATCAATTCTGCATCAGTTTCTTGGAAATTTTGAAATACTTACAATGGAATAGCTAGGTATAGATGAAAAAAGCGCAATTGAAATTACGAAAAGTTTTTCAATAAAAATATAAAACAACCACAAATTTACACAATTCTATTAATTAAATTTATCACAAGTCAATCTTAGGTCTTGACTTATTTTATCGCGAAAGAATATACAAGTGTCTTAAAAGGGCTAAGGAAACGTCTTTGAAAAATCTATTCCTTATGTTGAAGATATTCTAATTTGTGCACTTTTTTATAATATTAAAATCGAGCACTCAAAATCAATTAAAAATAATTTTATAAATTAGTTAGCAAGCAATTTGTTCACTATAATTCAACATTGTAAATTTCGATTCTATTTTCAGCGAAGGGACTGAAAGGGGATATCCAATGAGTCAGCATTTATCGACAATAAATAATAACCACGAAATAACGTATGCAGCTCTGGAAGTGGCCTGTCACGCGATTGAAAAGCACTGCGATAAATTGAAAACAAATAACTACAGTGATTTAATAGTAAGCGATTTCGACATCCTTCCAAACAAAACTATCAATTCTGCATAATAATAAAAATTTCATTTTTATAAGGTCCACGCTTACCGCGCGGTACTGGAGTGCCTGCTCATCGAGAAGAATCCCGAGTTGAGACGTACACAATTGAAAAACACAAAGCTGAAAGAAGACACGACGTTTAAAGAGTTCGTTCGATTCTCATATACCTTTTATTCACGTGAGAAATTACGTCAACTAATACGTACTATAAATACTTATTTCTATAGCTATTGCAAAACAGCAACTGAGAATCTGGATCCAAAGCATCGACCCACAGACGGCGATTGTGAGAGGAGCGACGTACTTGACCTTTTGCGTAAATGGAAGCGAGTCCTGGCGTTTGGTTCATTAAGGCTGCTGTTGGCTCCGCTGGTGGAGACGCTGGTTCTCTACGACCGATTTTTGTACCTGTCGGAGTCGAATTTGACGCCCGCGCTGAGGCCGGAATTTGATGCGAGGGTGTCGCCGCGCAATTTTGTTCTCGTGTCGATGAAGCGGAAGGGGAGAGATTGTTGAGGACTTTGTGGGGAGAATTAGGGTTGTGACGGCAAAGTGAAATAAGAAGATTGAGAATTAAGGTGATGTAACACCTTGTTGTAGGATATTCCAGAAATTATTTTTTGATTATTTATCAATTTATATTAAATTGAGACAACGGTCACATAATCATTTTCTACTGAAACAACAATTTGACATCAAGAAAGTTTTCAAAAATTGGTAATTAAATTTAAAAAAAAAAGGTTTCTGCATTATCGATAACAAGAACGATTTCATATCATCTTAATTTGAACCAAACATTGCTGTTTTTATATCAAAAGATATAAGAAATATTTTTTGTACCAAAAGCGTTTTATACATTAAAATAAACATTATTGTTTTTTACATGTGGAAAGCAGTTTTTAGTATTTTTAATGCATTTCCGTAAGGTTTATTTTATTTTAGTATCTAATTTTTCCTGTATAAGATACTAAACTAAAATAAATCATTTAAACTTAAAACATTTTAATTTTTTATGAAAAAATATGAGAATTCTTTGATGTAACACATTTATTACAAATTTTGCTAAATTCACATAAAAAATATGAAAATTTAACAAAACTCTGTGCGTAAGTATAGGCATGTTGCTTTTTACGATTATAACTTATTGTGGACAATATAATAGCGAAGTAAGCTATAAAGTTTGCGCAAGAATTTCATAAGCATTTTTTACTTCTAGAATTTGCAATTTTAAGTTTAGTAAATTACAAAAAATTGTAAGTTCTTGTAAATTATTATTGTATCTTTTATACTATTTTAGATGTTTCTTACAACTTTTTACAACTCCAAAATTTATACAATAACGTTACTAGCATACAAAAAATAGTGTAAATATTTGCAAAAGTTTTTTTACATACTGACATTAATGCTGAGTTAATATTAAAAACTTAATATGATACAGTTTGTCACAGTGTTAAAAATATTAAACTTAATATAGTATAAATGCAATCTATGATAGACGTGTAAAATATAAAAATGATCCAAATTGAATAACGTATATAAGGTGTTTCGACGACTCAGTCGGTAAGCTTTTTTCGCTTCTGGAGAAATATCATGATAGATTTAGGAAAAAATTTTCTTTTAAAAGATATTTAGAATTTTTTATTGGCAATTAAAAAATTAAATCTTAGTAAAAAAATAATTAAATAAATTATATACAATTACATAAAAAATAAGAAAAAACAATTAGTTTTTAATTGTAAGATTTATAATTTGAAAAAATTAGAAAAAGTTAAAATTTAGTTATATTAAGTTACAATTTTTATTATTTTTTACGGTTTCTTACATTGATTAAGTATCTTCATTAGGAGAGTCTGTATGTTTACACTTACTTTTACGTACCCAGCACGCAGGATGGGATCGACCAAGTATAATAGACTTGACAGTAATCCTAACCTCTTCACGTCGCCTGCAAGTACATACTTTTCTCATCTCGAATTCATATCCGCATAACGCATCTTAAAATAAATACCTTTTAATTCAATAACGCAGCCCACGCCCACAACACCAACCGTTCAAAATCCACTAATCTCAGCGGGCAAATCGCCACACTCCCAATCCACCAATAACCCCCGCAAAACCTCCACTCTCTCGCCTCCATCCGACAATCCGACTCTACCCGAACCCACCCGAACTCGCCACCATCTGTTCAGCTGGCCGCGAGCGCTGCTGGCGCTCCGCCGATGACGTCACTAGTCCGAGACTCGAGAGCAGAAGCGATAAGACCACTAGCGCGGTGGAAGGAGCCCAAAGCGAAACACACACACTACACCGAGCCCTCCGTTACATTGAAAACCTTCAGCTCCGCCGCCAGCGAAACTTGGATATATTTCCCTGCGAACCTGTTGTGTCGTCGCCGCCTCGACGAAAATGTCGTACGCCTACCTATTCAAGTACATCATCATCGGGGACACGGGTGAGTTTTAATCCTAGGCTAGATGCGGGCGCTCTGCGCGGTGCCATCGTCGCGGCTGCTGCTGAGTGAACGCCTTGTTTTAGCTCTATTACGTCGTCTTGACAGCTCCCATTGTTTTTCTCCTCTCAGCGCAGCTTTGTTTCTAGATTTTTTTTCTTTACGTGCCGTTTTAAGACGTTTGCGCTGGATTAGTGGGATGGGGCGGGTTGATGGGCTAATGATGCAGATGCGTGCGATCGTGTTTACGCGAGAGTCGCGGACGGTTTTTTTTTTCGTCGACGCTCCTGTAATGCGTGATTCTGTTACGCGCGCATTATCAGCGCTAGCTTCCTCTCCGATGCTGATATACTGCGCGTCGCGCGCTGCTTAATTAATTCTTAATTAAGCCTGCGGAATTTTGGATGCGAGAAATAAGGAGCTGCTGCTGCTCCGCGATTGCTGCAATGCTATAGATATAGAGCTGGCTCTTTGTTTATGTGCAGCTTGGGCACTTTGTTGTCGCGCGTGGACGAGGTCGATGAATGAACGCTGATTTTTTTCTCTTTTGTGTACACAGGAGTGGGAAAGTCTTGCCTCCTGCTACAGTTCACAGACAAAAGATTCCAGCCCGTGCATGATTTAACTATTGGAGTTGAATTTGGAGCTCGCATGATCACCATCGATGGCAAACAGATCAAGCTTCAGATTTGGGATACGGTGAGTTTCGGTATTTTTTGTGATGGGTTTTGATTGGTCCTTGAACCTGACATTTATTTGATGATGATTATTTTCTTGGGAACAGGCTGGTCAGGAGGCATTCAGGTCTATCACTCGATCATACTATCGAGGTGCTGCTGGGGCATTATTAGTCTATGACATTACACGTAGAGAGACTTTCAACCACTTAACAACGTGGTTGGAAGATGCGAGACAACATTCAAATTCCAATATGGTCATCATGCTGATTGGCAACAAAAGTGATCTAGATGCTAGAAGAGAAGTGAAGCGAGAGGAAGGTGAAGCTTTTGCCAGGGAGCATGGACTTGTCTTCATGGAAACTAGTGCAAAGACTGCGGCGAATGTAGAGGAGGCTTTCATTAATACGGCTAAGGAAATCTATGAAAAGATTCAAGAGGGTGTATTCGACATTAACAATGAGGTTATTATTATTTTTATTATATTGTATTTATTGCAAAGAAGTAGTTCTAGATGCAAAAAGTAATGGAAATTTAGAGTTAAATAGTAAATTTACTTATTTTATTTTACAAAAATGTTTGATGGATGGAAAATACTGCTTTATATTAAGAAAA